>PVJI01015478.1:0-41026 GCA_004026765.1 Micronycteris hirsuta
GTTGGTTTCTAATTTCAGACCCTAGTGGTCAGAGAAAATACTTGGTATGATTTCAATTTTCTTGAATTTGTTGAGGCTTGTTTTGTGTCCTATCATGTGGTCTATTTTTGAAAATGTTCCATGTGCATTTGAAAAGAATATGTATTTAGCTTCTTTGGGGTGAAGGGCCCTATATATATCAGTTAAGTCCATTTCTTCTAGGGCATTGTTCAATGCCACAATGTCTTTGCTGATTCTTTGTTTGGAGGATCTGTCCATTTTTGACAGTGGGGTGTTGAAGTCCCCTACTATATTTGTGTTGCTATCAATGTCTTTCTTGAAGTCCTCCAAGATTTTCTTTATGTATTTGGATGCTCCTGTGTTGGGTGCATATATATTTAAAATATTTATGTCTTCTTGGTTGATTCTTCCCTTGCATATTATAAAGTGTCCTTCTGGATCTCTCCTTATGGCCCTTTTTTTGAAGTCTATTTTGTTTGATATGAGTATTGCTACCCCAGCTCTTTTTTCTTTTCTGTTTGCTTGGAAAACTTGTTTCCAGCCCTTCTCTTTCAGTCTGTGTAAGTCTTTTGTTCTGACGTGGGTCTTTGTAGGCAGCATATGTGTGGGTTCTCCTTTCTTATCCATTCCGCTGTTCCATGTCTTTTAATTGGGGCATTTAATCCATTTACGTTCAAGGTTATTATTGATAGGTACTTATTCATTGCCATTTTTTTCGTACCTATGTTCCTCACTCTCTCTCTCTTTCCCTTCCTTTCCTAAAATCAGTCCCTTTAGGATCTCTTGCAGAGCTGGTTTGGAGGAGGCGTATTCTTTTAGACTTCTTTTGTCTGGGAAGCTCCTTATTTAGCCATCTATCTTGATTGAGAGCCTTGCTGGGTAGAGTAGTCTTGGTTGCAGGCCTCTGGTCCTCATTACTTGGAATATTTCTTGCCATTCCCTTCTGGCTTGGAGTGTTTCCATTGAGAATTCAGCTGCTAACCTTATTGGGCCTCCCTTGTATGTTACTTCCTGTTTCTGCCTCGCTGCCTTTAAGATTCTCTCTTTGTCTTGGAATTTTGCCATTTTAACGATGATGTGTCTTGAAGTGGGCCTGTTAGGGTTCCTTTTGATTGGGACTCTCTGTATTTCCTGGATTTGTGTGGCTTTTTCTCTCATCAGATTAGGGAAATTTTCCATCATTTCTTTTTCGAACAGGTTTTCCATTCCTTGCTGTTCTTCCTCTCCTTCTGGTATCCCTATTATACGAAAATTGTTACGTTTCATGTTGTCCTGCATTTCCCTTAAGACCTCTTCATTCTTTCTGAGCCTCTTTTCCTATTCTTGCTCTTTTTGGGTGCTTTTTTCAACCTTGTCCTACAGCTCGCTGATCCGATCCTCTGCCTCATCAAGCCTCCTTTTGATTCCTTCTATTGTGTTCTTCAGTTCAGGTATTGTATTCTTCATTTCCTCTTGGCCCTTGTGAATAGTTTCTATTTCCTGTTTTAATTTTGACATAGTTTGCCGTGATTTCATTATAGTTTCCCTGTAGTTTCTTGTAGTTTTCTGTGAGTTCATCAAGCTTCTCGAGTTTCTTGAGCTGCCTGATAACATATGCTTTGAACTCAATATCTGAATATTGGCTTGCCTCTGTTTCATTTATCATTCTTTCTGGGGCTTCCTCTTTTCCTTTCATTTGGGGATTGTTTCTTTGTCTTCCCATTGTTTGTGGGATTCTTCTTGCTAGCCTCTGGTTCTTAAATTGATCTGTCAAGTTCTTTGGAGCAGCGAAGTTCATTTTGTGTCACTGTCTCTGTTTTTTTGGGCTGACTCTTATCTGGGTCCCACTCTATTCTCTTCACAATTCCAGATTTAATGTCTCACCTGTGGATAAAGAAGAGATGGGAAGGGAGAAAAATAAGGAAAAGAAAGCAAAAAAAAAAAGGATAAAGAAAGATAAAGAAAAATAATAGTATAATAACATTAAATAAAAAATAAGAAAAAATAAGAAATTAAAAGAGGAGAAAACTAGGAGTACTAAATGAAGGGAAGGTAGAAGGAGTTATAAAATATAGAAGGACAGATAGGAAGAAGGGTGGGGAAACACAAACAAAGAAATAAAGAGAAAACAAAAGAAAGAAAAAGAAAGGAAACAAACAAACAAAAAAAGACTTCTGTTGGCTGGCTTTAACAGTGTCCAGTCAGGTCTGCTCCTCTGGTCCTTCTGTGTGTGACAGGCTGGGAAGATATCAGGTTTCCTTTTCTTTCTTCCTGAGCTGCACTCTTAGCTGCTGTCCTGCCTCCAGCCGAGTTGCTAGGAATTCACAGCACCTCTTCTGGGCTGCCTGCCTGACCTCCGCACTAGGTCAGAGTTTGTGAGGTCTGTGTCTCCCTTCAGTGGGGCTCGATGGGGCCTGTTTTTCTCCAAAGGAGGAGTCTGCACCCGCAGGTCTCCGATCACAGTGGCTGGGTTGTGTCTCAGGCCCTCCAGGAGTGAGCTCCGCACCCCTGTATTCGTTGACCGCTTTTGTCTCTGGCTTCGGCGCTTGCAAGCCCGCCAGCCTGGGCGCCTGGTTGGGCACAACCCCCAGCTGCCCCTGACTGGCTTCGCAGGGTGTGTCCCCGGTGGTCCGGAACTCTGGGCCGTGTCTCCTGGTCAGTGCACTCTCCAATTCCTCCCGCTGGGATCGCCAGCCTCTGCAGACCAGTCCCCATGTACGCACCGACCTCCAGCCTGCTGGGGACCGAGCATCTCCCAACAGACACGCGCGCCTGCTTTGGCTACTCACACCTCAGTTTTCTGATTTTAAAGCTGTCCAGCCAGGCTGCGTTCGGCTGGGAGGATATTAGTTTTGCTTTTCTTCCTTCCTGAGGTGTACTCTTCGCTGTTGTCCAGACACCAGCCCCCTTCCTTGGTGGGCTTCTAGGTCCAAACAGTCTTTTGATGTGCACCTGATAGGGGCAGGTCTCCCACCGCCTATTTTCTCTCCGCTGGTCTAACTAATAGGTTCTTTCTGTGCCCTTTCTGGATAGTTTGGACCCTGCTCTGAGTCAAGAGTTTGTGCGGTTTGCAGCTCCAGTCTGCCACTCCCCTCAATGGGGTGCTTCTGCCTTATTCCCACAAAGCTGATTGGTCCTGCCGAGCGCCGGGGCTGGATGGCAAGGGTTTTCTCCCCAGCTGTAGGTGTGAGCTCCGCACACCTGTGCTCGTTTTTAACTCTGTCCCTGGGATGTGTGCCAGCAAGCCCCAACCGAGGGGCCCCGGTTGTGCACTCTCCCTGGTATTTTTGAGCTGTGCGCCTGTGTTCACTCTCTTGTCTGTCCCTGGAATGTGCGCCAAAGAGCTCTGGCTGAGGGGCCCAGTTGTGCACTGTCCCTGGTCTTTTTGAACTGTGCACGATTAGTCCACGGATCTCCAGGTGCACACGGCCCTTAGCTTTCGTGTTTGGTTTCACAACTCGCCTTCGGCCCCAGAGCCGCTGATTGCAAGCTGTTCCCAATTCTTTTGGAATGAGCTGGGAAAGGCCTCGGTTCCCGAGTTCAAACAGCCTCCAATTCCCCTTGATGGAAGCACAAGCTGCCGCGGCCGGTGCTACAGGCACACTTCCCTGGGCCTCTGATCCCAGGCCTGTTGGGGGTGGGGCCTCTCCAAATAGTCCCGGAGCACCACTTTTTTTCCTATTTTTCCTCTCTGAAAAATTCTTCCTATTTACGTCCGCCATCCTAAATAAGCATCCCACCACTCACAAATCCCAATCTGGCTCCCTCCCTAAGAATCTTGCATCTGATCCCGGCAGCTGCCAGGTCTGGGACTGAAGCCCCACCCTGCTCCCCGGGCTGGTCCCGAGGGGGACCTTTCTCTTCCGAAGCACTTTGCTTACCATATGAATGTTCAAATTAACCTGTAATCTTGGTCATCAATCATCATATGTGCTGGATTACTGCTGCGTTTTCACCCCATTCCTCAGAAAATCACCCAGTGTGCAGGAGTTAGTAAACTCTGTTCCCCCTATCTAGCCGCCATCTTCCCCCTCCGCCGGTTTTCCAATATTTTGTTGAGGATTTCAGCATCAATGTTCATCAATGATATTGGCCTGAAGTTTTCTTTCTTTGTTGTGTCTTTTTCTGGTTTTGGGATTAGGATGATGCTGACTTCATAAAAAGAGTTTGGGAGTCTTCCATCATTTTGGATTTTTTGGAAAAGTCTGTGAAGGATAGGGGTTAGTTCTTCCTTAAATGCTTTGTAGAATTCTCCTGTGAAACCATCTGGTCCGGGGCTTTTGTGTGTTGGAAGTTTTTTGATTACTGCTTCAATTTCATCTGCTGTTATTGGTTGGTTCAAGCTTTCTTCTTCTTCGTTATTGAGTTTTGGAAGATTATATTTTTTAGAAATTTGTCCATTTCACCTAGGTTTCCATATTTCTTGGCATACAGTTCTTCATAGTAGTGTCTTACAATCCTTTGTATTTCTGTGGTGTCAGTTGTAATATCTCCTCTTTTATTTCTGACTGAGTTTATTTGGGTCTTCTCTCTTTTTTTCTTGATGAGCCTGCTTAAATGCTTGTCGGTTTTGTTTATCTTTTCAAAGAACTAGCTCCTGGATTCATTGATCCTTAAATTGTGCTTTTAGTATCTATGTCATTTCATTCTGCTCTGATCTTGGTTATTTCCTTCCTTCTACTTTCTCTAGGTTGTCTTTGTTGTTGTTCCTCGAGTTCTTGTAGGCATAGGGTTAGGTTCTTTGTTTGAAATGTTTCTATTTTTTCTCAGTAGGCCTGTATCGCTATGAACTTCCCTCTTAGGACTGCCTTCGCTGTGTCCCGTAAGTTTTGGGTTGTTGTCAGTTCATTTTCATTTGTTTCAAGGAACTTTTTGATTTCTTCCCTAATCTCATCCTTGACCCATTCATTGTTTAATAGCATGCTATTCAATCTCTATGATTTTGAGTGTTTCGTTTTTTTTTCCTTTGTGTTGGTTTCTAGTTTGAGTTTCTTGTGGTCAGAGAAAATACTTGATATAATTTCAATTTTCTTGTATTTGTTGGGGCTTGTTCTGTTTCCTATCATATAGTCTATCTTTTAAAATGTTCCATGTGCATTTGAAAAGAATGTGTATTTACCTTCTTTGGGGTGAAAGGTTCTATATATATATCAGTTAAGTCCATTTCTTCTAGGGCATTGTTCAATGCCACAATATCTTTGTTGATATTTTGTTTGGAAGATCTGTCCATTTTTGACAGTGGGGTGTTGAAGTCCCCTACAAAATTGTGTTGCTATCAATATCTTTCTTGAAGTCCTCCAAGATTTTCTTTATGTATTTCTGTCCTCCTGTCTTGGGTGCATATACATTTACAATGTTTATGTCTTCTTGGTGGATTCTTCCCTTGAGTATTATGAGGTGTCCTTCTGGATCTCTCTTTATGGCCATTTTTTTGAAGTCTATTTTGTCTATATGAGTATTGCTACCCTGGCTCTCTTTTCCTGTTCGTTTGCTTGGAAAACTTGTTTCCAGCCCTTCATTTTCAGCCTGCGTAGGTCTTTTGTCCTGAGGTGGGTCTCTTGTTGGCAGCGTATGTGTGGGTCGTGCTTTCTTATCCATTCTGCTATTCTATGTCTTTTGATTTGAGCATTTAATCCATTTACATTTAAGGTTATTATTGATAGGTACTTATTCATTGGCATTTTTTTGTACCTGTGTTCCTCTCTCTCTTTTTCCTTCCTTTCCTTAAAGCAGTCCCTTTAGCATCTCTTGTAGAGCTGGTTTAGTGGAGATGTACGCTTTTAGACTTCTTTTGCCTGGGAAACTCCTTATTTGGCCATCTATTTTGATTGAGAGCCTTGCTGGGTACAGTAATCTTGGTTTCAGGCCTCTCGTCCTCATTACCTGGAATATGTCTTGCCATTCTCTTCTGGCTTGGAGTGTTTCCATTGAGAAGTCAGCTGCTAACCTTATCGGGGCTCCCTTGTATGTTACTTACTGTTTCTGCTTTCCTGCCTTTAAGATTCTCTCTTTGTGTTGGAATTTTGCCATTTTAATTATCATGTGTCTTTAGGTGGGCCTGTTTGGGTTCCTTTTCATTGGGACTCTGTATTTCCTGGATTTGTGTGACTTTTTCTCTCATCAGATTACGGAAGTTTTCTATCATTACTTTTTCAAACAGGTTTTCTACCCCTTGTTCTTCTTCTTCTCTTTTTGGTATCCCTATTATATGAATATTTTTACGATTCATGTTGTCCTGCATTTCCCTTAATTCCTCTTCATTCGTTTTGAGTCTCTTTTCCTGTTCTTGCTCTTTTTCGGTGTTTTTTTTTTTCTACCTTGTCCTCCAGCCCACTGATCGGATCCTCTGCTTCATCGAGCCTCCTTTTGATTCCTTATATTGTGTTCTGCAGTTCAGATATTGTATTCTTCATTTCCTCTTGGCTCTTTTGGATAGTTTCTATTTCTTTTTTCATGTTGAAATAGTTTGCAGTGAGTTCATTATAGGTTCCCTGTAGTTTCTGGTAATTTTCTGTGAGCTCATCAAGCTTCTTGAGCTTCCTGAACTTTCTGATAGCCAATGCTTTGAACTCAATATCTGATAGTTGGCTTGCCTCTGTTTCATTTATCATTCTTTCTGGGGGTTCTTCCTTTTCTTTCATTTGGGGATTGTTTTTTTTTTTTTTTTTTTGTCTTCCCATTGTTTGTGAGACTCTTCTTGCTAGCCTCTGTTTCTTAAATTGATCTGTTCTGGCTTCCTGGTTTTATGGTATGAGCTTCTATGGTAGAATACCTGCGAGATTCAGTTGTGTAGTCTCGTTAATCTCCTTAGCTCGCTGATTGTGGACTGTCATTTATGTTGGGTCTCTGTATGTCTTTGGGTTTTGGTTGTTATTGGGTCTTTCTTTGGTGGGTCCTTTTCTCCAGCTAGTTAACCGAGGGTCACTCCATCCACCGCGCCTTTTATTTCTGTTGAGCGGGTGTGGACAGTTTGTGTTGAAGCTGATTCTTCTCTGTGAACAAGGTTTTGTGACTTCTCTCACTTTTATTCAGTTGTTTTTTGTGGGTACTTTCTCCACCAGTTGGTGTATTATCCTTTCAGTCCTGGATTGAGTTTAGTGTGGGTTCTACTTCTTCCTTCACCTTCTTCCATTGTTTTGTGTTGGTGGTTCCTTTGTTGGTGGATTTCCTCTTTCAGCAGGTGTACTGCTGTTCCCTGCTCCCACCTTGCATGTTCCCTGGAGTAGCGAAGTTAATTTTGTTTCACTGCCTCTGTTTTTTGAGCTGACCCTTGTCTGGGTCTAACTCTGGTCTCTTCACAACTCCAGGTTTTATTTATTTTATTTATTTTTATTTTTTGCTGATTATTCCACTTTTTATTTCATTTATTTTTTATTTTGTTTTACTTTATTCTTGTTCAATTACAGTTGTCACAACTCCAGGCTTTAATGTCTCATCGCCTGATCGTTCAATTTCCCCTGTTATCTTGGTCACCAATCTTCATATATGCTGGGCTATTGTTGGGTGTTCACTCTGTTCCTCAGAAAATAGGCTAGATGTTTCACCAGTGGGCAGGAGGAAGTGAACTCTGCTCCCCCATCTTGCCGCCATTTTTTCTCTCTCATTTGGGCCATTTTTTTTTTCAGTGTGCCTGTTACTTTAAGGGGCAGAGCCTTAGGTGTTCACCAGGGCAGGGCAACCCACGTCTTTGTGTTGTGATGCTGTCTGTGGGGCGGGGCCATGGAGAATAGTGGTGCCTGCTCTGTTCTCCGCACTTCTCCAGCTACCCACAATCAAGTTGGTCCCTTCTTTGCTGTCTCTGGGGTGAGTGGGCGAGCCTGCACAGTTCCAAGTCCCTGTGGGTCTCTCCAATGAACCTCCAGCCACCGCCTGTACCCCCACAGGTGTTTTCAATTGGTGATTTGAGGCTTTACTTCCCTGCATTGGTGGGCCACACAGTCTGTTTCTCTCCCCAGCTTTTCCTCCTGGTTTATCTGTGCACTAATGAAGGACCGCCCAGTCCACCAGTCTCAGCCCCGGTTTCGAGGAGTGTGCCCGCCGTGTTTTGGCCAGGCACGCAGGCCACGGGCCTCTCCAGGCAGCTGGAGCATTGCCAGTACCACTCCACAAACCTCGTCTCACCGAGCTCTCTCCACCCGGCTCCACCCCACTTACCGGTCTGGATGAACGTGTCTTCTTTAACTCCTTGGTTGTCGGACTTCCACTCAGTTCAATTTTCTGTCAGATCTGGCTGTTTTTGTTTTTTAAATAGCTGTTTTTCCTCTTTTGGTTGTGGGAGGAGGCACAGTGTGTCTACCAATGCCTCCATCTTGGCTGGAAGTCCCCCTGGCTTCTGTTAATTGGCTCTTCAATAATTTCAAAAGACATTCTAGTGACATTTCAATAAATGTACCCCTTAACTGCCCACTATTTAAGGTAGCTTCAGGTCATTGAGAGTGAGACCTGGTTCTTTTCTCATATTTTTAGTATTTTATCTCATATTTATTATATTTTTTCCATTACCCTTTAATCACCTTATACCCTCCTCTCCCCAGCAGTCACCACAGTGTTGTCCATGTTCCTCGGTCCTTTTACTTTTTGCTCAGTCCCTCCAGGGTAACCTCTGTCCCCGGTAGCTGTCATCCGTGAGTTTGTCCCAATTTTTCTCGTTAGTTCAGTTTGTTCATTAGATTCCACATATGAATGAAATCACATGGTATTTGTCTTTGTCTGACTGGCTTATTTCACTTAGCATAATGTTCTCCATGTTGATCCATACCGTAGCAAAGGGTAACATTTTCTTCTTTTTATGGCCAAGTAGTACTCCATTGTGTAAATGCCTCACAGTTGTTTGTTTGATTTATTTATTTATTTACTTACTTAACTTATTTTATTTATATTTTATTAATTTACTTTTAGAGAGAGAGGGAGGGACAGAGAAAAAGAGGGAGAGAAACACCAATGTGTGGTTGTCTCTTGTGCATCTCACTGGGTACCTGGCCTGCAACCCAGGCATGTGCTATGAGTGTAAATCGAACTACTGACCCTTTGGTTTGCAGGTTGGCACTCAATCCACTGAGCCACACCAACCAGGGATGATTTATTTATTTTTCTTTTTAATTTGTTTATGTTGTTCAACTAGAGTTGTTTCCATTTTCCCCCAAAACACCCTCCCCATGTCCACGCCCCCCAACTGCCACCCTCAACTTATCAGGGAAGGGAGGTGCCTCCCCTTGGCTTTGTCCATGTGTCCTTTATAATTGATCCTGAAAACCCTTCCCTCTTTCCCCTCCCACAGACCCTCTGGTTACTGTCAGTTTGTTCTTAATTTCAATGTCTCCGGTTGTATTTTTCTTGCTTGTTTGTTTTGTTGATTAGGTTCCACTTATCAATGAGATCATATGGTATTTGTCTTTCCCCACCTGGCTTACTTCACTTAGTATGACGCTCTCAATACCCATCCATGTTGTTTTGAAACGTAGGAGCTCCTTCTTTCTTTATGCTGTGTAGTATTCCGTTGTGTAAATGTACCACAGTTCTTTGACTCACTCATTTCCTGGTGGGCACTTAGGTTGCTTGCAGCATTTGGCCATTGTAAATTGGGCTGCTATGAACATTGGGGTGCATAAGTTATTTTGTGTTGGTGTTTCAGAATTCCTAAGGTATAATCCCAGCAGTGGAGATGCTGGGTCAAAAGGCAGTTCCATTTTTAGTTTTCTGAGGAAATTCCATACTGTTTTCACATTGGCTTCACCAGTCTGCATTCCTATAAATAATGTACTAGGGTTTTCTTTTCTCAACACCTCGCCAGCACTTGTTATTTGTTGATGTGTTTATGATGGCCATTCTGATGGGTGTGAAGTTGTGTCTCATTGTGGTTTTAATGTGCATCTCTCTGATGGCTAGCGATGCTAAGCATCTTTTCATATGTCTCTGGGCCCTCTGTATGTCCTCCTTGGAGAAGTTTCTGTTCAGATCATTTGCCCATTTTTTAAATTGGATTGTTTGTCTTTCTGGAGTGGAGTTGTGTGAGTTCTTTACATATTTGGAACATCAAACCCTTGTCTGAGGTATCATTGACAAATATATTGTGGGGGGTTTCCACCTGAAGAGCTCCCCCACCTACCGTGCATGAGAATAAGTCTACCAAGACATGATGTCCTTGGGGAAAAAAGGTGGTCAATCTCTCAAAGGAGAAGGGCCTTGAGCCTGTTCCTCAATGGGCTTTTATTGGGTTTAATTTGCATGGGAATACAGGATATATACGTACAGCTCATCAATCATTGTCAGGCAGTAATGATCAAACAATAGATAACATTCAAAGAACTATAAGGGCTTATTCTGAATCAGGGTCAGATAGCCAAAGGGCCATAAAACTTTGGGAAACAAACTCATGAAATGGCCCCTTTTCATTTAAATTGGACCATTATCATTTAAATTGGGGGTCTTTGTAGCAAAGCAGGTTTCACAGGATTTTATGCATTCTTTCTTAGATCTGATTGCCCCAGAAACCGCCCATTCCAGCACAGGGCTACACCTGTCTCCAGCATTGTTTCAGGCTTAAGTCAGGCAGGGGAAATAAGGCAGCCTAGAGATTAGGAGACTTTTCCCTCATAGAATGAGGACTCAGGCTATGACAAAGCCAAGGGTTGAAGGTCCATCACCCATTTTCTATCGTCCCCTAAGTGCTTCCCTGATGGCCCCTTTGTGACCATGCCTGTCTTAGATTGTCCCTCCTTTGAGGAATCCTACCCATCATTGGCTAACCAGTCATCTGCCTAGAGCCAAGCAGGGTGAAGTAAAGGGGGCAAAGGCTGCACCCCAGCCAGGAGGATAAGCTTTGTCTCCTTAGTGGCTTATGATCCCAAGTTCTTTTTACTCAGCCTTAGCCATGGAGGGTTACAGATTCTGAAACCAGGCAGGGCAGTTCCCAAAAATATATTTCCCTATACAGTTGGTTCCCTTTTCATTTTGTTGATGTTTTCTTTAGCTGTGTGGAAGCTTTCTATTTTGATGAAGTCCCATTTGTTTATTCTTTCCTTTCTGTCCCTGGCTATAGGGGCCATAGTGGTGAAAATATTTGCTGCATGGAATATCTGAGATTTTCCTGCCTGTGTTCTTCTCTAGGACTTTTATGGTGTTGAGACTTATATTTAAACCTTTTATCCATCTCAAATTTATTTTGTGTATGGTTTAAGTTAGTGGTTGAGTTTCATTTTTTGTGTGTGTAGCTGTACAGATCTCCCAATACCATTTACTGAAGAGGATATTTTTTTTCTCCATTTTATGTTCCTGTCTACTTTCTCAAATATTCATTGACCATAGAGACATGTGTTCATTTCTGGGCTGTCTATTCTGTTCCATTGGTCTATGTATCTGTTCTTATGCCAGTACCAGACTGTTTGGATTGCAGTGGCCTTGTAATGTAGTTTGATGTCAGGTATGGTGATGCCCCCTACTTTATTCTTCTTTCTCAAAATTGCTGTAGCTATTTGGAGTCATTTATGATTCTATGTAAATTTTTGAAATGTTTGTTCTATATCTCCAAAATATGTCATTGTTATTTTAATAGGGATTGCATTGAATATATAAATTGCTTTGGGTAGTATGGACATTTTGATTATTTCAATTCTTCCAATCCATAAACACAGTATATGCCTCCATCTATTTCTTTCTTCCTTAATTTCTTCAGTGTTCTGTAGTTTTGTCAGTACAGGTCTTTTACCTCCTTGGCTAGGTTTATTCCTAGGTCTATTATTTTTTCTTGTTGCTATAGCAAATGGAATTTCTTTCCTAGTTTCTGTTTCTGATATTTCATTCTTGGTGTACAAAATGCCTTCAATTTCTGACTATTAACTTTTTATCCCACTGTTTTACAAAGTCACTTATTACATCGAGTAGTTTTTTTGGTGAAGTCTGTAGGGTTTTCTATGTACACAGTCATGTCATCTGCAAACAATGACAGTTTTATTCCTCTTTTATAATTTGTATGCCTTTTATTTCTTTTTGTTGATTGAGTGCTGTGGCCAAAACTTCTAATACTATGGTTGAATAGAAATGGTAAAAGCGGAAAATCTTTGTCTTGCTCCTGATCTTAGTGGGAAAGCTTTTATTTTCTGCCTGTTGACTATAATGTTGTTGTAGGTTTCTCATATATGGCCTTTATTATTTTGAGGTTTTCTCCCTCTACTCCCACGCTGCTGAGTGTTTTTTATCATAAATGGGTGCTGTACCTTATCAACTGTATTTTCTGCATCTATTGATATAATCATGTGATTTTTTATTTTCCTTTTTTTATGTGATGTATTACATTTATGGACTTACTAATATTGTATCATCCTTTCATCCCTGGGATGAATCCCACTTGATCATGGTGTATGATCTTTTTAATGTATTTCTGGATTGGTTTTGCCAATATTTTGTTGAGGTTTAGCATCTATGTTCATCAGCAATATTGGTCTGTAGTTTTCTTTCTTTGTTATGTCTTTATCTGGTGTTGGGATTAGGATGATGTCAACCTCATAGAAAGAGTTTGGAAGTCTTCCCTCTTCTTGGATGTTGTGCAATAGTCTGAGATGGATTAACTAACCTATTAGGACTGCCTTCACTTTGTCATATAGGTTTTTGAATATTGTGGGTTCATTTTCATTTGTTTCCAGAAACTTTGGAATTTCTTCCTTGATCTCATTATTAACCCATCCATTGTTTAATAGTATGCTATGCAGTCTCCATGAGTTTGAATGTTTTTTTAGTTTTTTTCTTGATGTTGGTTTCTAGTTTTGAGCTCTGGTGGTCTGAGAAAACGCTTGATATGATTTCAATTTTCTTTAACTTGTTGAAGCTTGTTATGTGCCCTATCACGTAGTCTATCTTTGAAAATGTTCCATGTACATTTGAAAAGAATGTGTACTTTGCTTCTTTGGGGTGTGTGTGTGTGTATATATATATATATATATATATTCAGTAAAATCCATTTTATCTAGTGCATTGTTCAATTCCTCAATATCCTTGTTGATATTTTGTTTTTAAGATCTATCTATATCTATTGTTGACAGTGGGGTGTTGAAATCCCTTATTATAAGTGTGTTGCTGTCTATCTCTTTTTTGAAGTCTTCCAAGAATTCCCTTAGATATTTGGGTGCTCCCATGTTGGGGGCATAGATGTTTATAATGTTATGTGTTCTTGATGGATTCTTTCCTTGAGTATTATGAAGTGTCCTTCTGTGTCTTTTTTTATGGCATATGTTTGAAGTCTGTTTTCTGATTAAGTATTGCTAACCCTGCTATTTTTCCCTTGTCCTTTGCTTGGAATATTTTTTAAAACATATTTTATTGATTATGGTATTACACTTGTCCTATCCACCCTACTTTATTCCCCTCTGCCCTGCACTTCCCCCCCCACCAACGTTCCCTGCAGAGGTCCAGCCTCTGCAGGTCTCTGGATACCCGAAGGATGGATGGTAGAGGCGGAAACAAATCCAAACACTCTCTCTGAAGTGCTGGAGGACAACTGGGCCTCTTTGCTCCGACTGACACAAAGAAGTTTTCTTTATTTTTATAAGGAGGGTTACAAATTAGTGTGAGAAAAAACAGGTGCAAGTTGCAAATCATCAAGGCAGAAAAAAGCTAACATGTGAGAAATTTAGAAAGAATACACAACATTTCAGATTTTACTTATGAGAACAAATGATCACTTTCAAGCTGAATAGTCTGGGTTAGATAGATTTTAGTCAAGGACATTCGCTTATCTTGGGGGGGGGTGTTGTGGCTCCTTGAGCCTACAAGTGTTAATTGTTCAGGAGGCGTTGCTAGGGGCAACGACCTTCTTCAGTGTCTTGGCAGCTGTCCTGCTTAAAACTTAATTTCTCTCCTTAACCCTTTTAAGTGGGGAAAAATAGCCAGTATTAGCTTTATATGGGGCTTTGTGGTCAGTAAGTCATTCTACGCAAAATCATAAGAAATTGTGCCAATCTTCAGTAGCAAAGTGCCAATATCTAAGAATCCTACCACTAATTATTCAACAAAAGCAAGCATGTAAAAGGAGATATATGGGAGAACTGCCAATGTCGCTTCTACTGTGCAGATGCGTCTCACCCATCCTGAGTGTGTCAAGAAATGCGTTTAGGTCAGCTCTCAATTCCCCTCCTTAGTTCATGTCCATACATCATACATATAAGTTCTTTGGCTTCTCCATTTCCTATACTATTCTTAACTTCCCCCTGTCTATTTTGTACCTACATTTATGCTTCTTATTCCCTGTACCTATTCCCCTTCTCCCCTTCCCCTCTTCCTGCTGAAAACCCTCCATATGATGTCCATTTCTGTGATTTTGTTCCTGTTCTAGCTGTTTGCTTAGTTTGTTGGGGTTTTTTTGTTTCAGTTGTTGATAGTTGTGAGTTTCCTGTCATTTTACTGTTCATAGTTTTGAACTTATTTTTCTTAGATAAGTCCTTTTAAAATTTCAAATAATACATAAGGGCTTGGTGATTATGAACTCCTTGAACTTGACTTTATCTGGGAAGCACTTTATCTGCCCTTCCATTCTAAATGATAGCTTTGCTGGATAGAGGAATCTTGGATGTAGGTCCTTGCCTTTCATAACTTTGAATACTTCCTTCCAGCCCCTTCTTTTCTATAAGGTTTCTTTGGAGAAATCAGCTGATAGTCTTATGGGAACTCCTTTGTAGGTAACTCTCTCCTTTTCTCGTGCTGCTTTGAAGATTCTCTCCTCATCTTTAGTCTTGACTAATGTAATTTTGATGTGCCTTGGTATGTGCTTCCTTGAGTCCAACTTCTTTGGGACTCTTTGAGCTCTCTGGGCTTCCTGGAAATCTACTTCTTTTGTCAGATTAGAGAAACACTCCTCCATTATTTGTTCAAATAAGTTTTCAATTTCTTGTTCTTCCTCTTCTTCTTCTGGTACCCCTATGATTCAGATGTTGGAATATTTTGAATTGTCCCAGAGGTTTCTAAGCCTCTCCTCATTTTTTTTTTTTTGAATTCTTGTTTCTTCATTCTGTTCTGGTTGAATGTTTATTTCTCCCTTCTGGTCTAAACCTTTGATTTGAGTCCCAGTTTCCTTCCCTTCACTGTTGGCTCCTTGGACATTTTTCTTTATTTCAGTTTGCATAGCCTTTTCTTTTTCCTCAATTTTGTGACAATACTCAACCATTTCTGGGAGCATCTTTATTACTAGTGTTTTGAACTGTGCATCTGATAGGTTGTCTATTTCTTCATCCCTTAGTTGTATTTTTTCTGGAGTTTTGACCTTTTCTTTCATTTTGGCCATTTTGTTTTGTTTTGGCGTGCCTGTTATGTAGTAAGGGGCAGAGCCTTAGGTATTCTCCATGATGAGGCAACCCACTTGGCTGTGTTGTGGCACTGAAACTGGGGTGGGGTCTGAGAGGGAAAAAACACTTGCTTGGGTCTTGGCCTGCTTTCAGTCACTTCCTCTGTTACCCACGAGCAAAGTAGGCCCTTCTAGTTCTAATTTCCAGTTATGTGGGTTTGTGTAGGTTCTAGGACCCAGTGGGTCTCCCCAGGGAACTCTCCCGTGAGGCTAGGAGTTTCTCATGCCATGTCAACCCCCACAGGTTTTATCAGTAAGAGGTTTTTAGGCTTTATTTTCCCTTGTTGGAATCCTGGGTTGCATGGTTTGTCTCACTCCCCAGTTGTTCCTCCTGATTCATCTGCAAGCAAATGTGGGATTGCCTGGTCCTCCAGCCACCAACTCCCCTGCGCCAGTGCTCCAGCTGCCGCATTGCCACAAGTCCTCTCCACTCTGGCTGTCCATCTCTGCCCCTCCTATTAGTCTGGATGAATGTTTCTTTAACTCTTTTGTTGTCAGACTTCCATACAGTTTGATTTTCTGACAGGTCTGGTTGTTTATTGTTTTTAAATTTTTTTTTAAAGAATACCACTTTTTTTTTAAGATTTTATTTATTTATTTTTACAGAGAGGAGAAGGGAGAGAGAAAGAGCAATGTATGGTTGCCTCTCACATGGCCCTCACTGGGGACCTGGCCTGCAACCCAGGCATGTGCCCCGACTGGGAATCGAACCGGGACCCTCTGGTTCCCAGCCCGCGCTCAATTCACTGAGCTACACCAGCCGGGCTGTTTTTAAAATTTTTGTTCTCCTTCTTTTGGTCGTGCGAGGAGGCACAGTGTATCTACCTCTGCCTCCATCTTGTCCAGAAGTCTGCTTGGAATATTTTTTTCCAACCCTTCACTTTCAATGTGTATACGCCTTTTGTTCTGAGGTGGGTCTCTTGTAGGCAGCATATGTGTGGTTATGGTGTATTATCAATTCACCTACAATATAACCTTTTATTGGAGCATTTAATCCATTTATATTTAAGGTTATTATTGATAGGTACTTATTCATTGCCATTTTTTCCCTTTGTACCTGAGTCCTCTCTCTTTTACTCTTTTCCTTCACCTTCATTTTTTATGTCTTCTTCTTTTATTGATGTTAGAATACAGTTGTCTCCATTTTCCCATCACCATTTTCCCCTGCCCTACCCACCGCCACCTTCCACCCTCAATCCTACCCATCTTTGGCTCAGTCCATGGGTCCTTTTTACACGTTCATTTATGGTCCTTCTTTCATCTTCTTAAAGCAGTCCCTTTAGCATGTCTTGCAATGCTGGTTTGGTGGAGGGTATTCTTTCAGCCTTCTATGTGTGGGAAACTCCATATTTCACCTTCCATTTTAATTTAGAGCCTTGCTGAGTAGAGTAGTCTTGATTGCAGGCCTTTGTTTCTCATTACTTGGGATATTTCTTGCCATTCTCTTCTGGATTATAGTGTGTCTGTTGAGAAATCAGTTTCTAGTCTTATTCAAGCTCCATTGTATGTTACTTTCTGGTTCTCCCTAGCTGCCTTTAATATTCTCTGTCTTTAAAATTTGGCATTTTAATTATTATATGTCTTGGAGTAGGCTTCTTTGGGTTCATCTTCATTGGGCCCCTCTGTGCCTCCTGAATATGTGTGGCATTTTCCCTCTCCAGGTTAGGGAAGTTTTCTGTCATTTTTAAAAATACATTTTCTATCCCTTGCTCCTTTTCTTGTCCTACTGGTATTCATATGATTCCAATGTTGTTGCATTTCTCATTGTCTTGCAGTTCCCTTAAGCTATCTTCGTATTTTTTTAGTCCTTTTTCATGCAGCTGCTCTACCTGAGCATTTCTTTCTACCTTGTCTTCCAGCTCACTAATTTGGTCCTCTGCTACATCCAGCATGCTTGTAATACCTTCTAGTGTGTTTTTTATTTCAGATATTGTATTCTTCATTTCTTCCTGGTTCTTGTTTATAGTTTCTATTTCCTTTTTCATACTGTTATAGGTCCCATTCAGTTCCCTGTAGCTGTCAGTGAGTTCCTTGAGCATTCTTATCACCACTCTTGTGAATTCTGTATCTGATATTTTGCTTGCCTCCATTTCATTTAGCTTTTTCACTGGGGAGTGTTTCATGCCTTTCGATTGCAGGTTCTTTCTTTGTCTTCCCATTTTAGGTGACTATTTTTATTTGTTTTTGTGATTTCAGATGCTCTGCTTTCCCAACTGTCTTCAGAGGGAGAACTTCTGTCATAGGGGTTCTGTGGGACTCAGTGATGTGGTCTCTTTGATCTCCTTGTCTGGATGCTCTATGGTTGCCCTTTCTTCTGTTCATGTGGGCTCTATTTTTGTATTTGGGCTTTGCCTGTTGGTGGCTACTTTGTTGGTGGGTTCTCCCTTCCAGCAAGTTTACTGGTATTCTCCACTCCCACCTCGTCTTGTATTCTGTTGTACACGTGTTGGTTAACAAGGCAGTATTACCAGACAACCAAACCTATACCAGCAAAAACAATACCCCTACCACATCAGCAGTCTCAACTAGAATTGAGCTAAGATTAATAAAGGTGAAGAGAGATTGGGGATATTATAAGATATGACAAAGGGAACATAATATGACAAAAAGGGGGGAATTTTGTTGTGTGGTAAGATGGAGGATAATTGATGAGAGTTGGGATAGAATCAAGGCAAAGAATGGGAGAGAACAAAATTTAAAACACAAGTAAAACACAAAAGGGAAATGGGTACAATGGGGTAAGAAGAAGAAAGTGTATACTGTGAGTTTTGAAGTTAAACTGAAATGTACTGGACCAACCAGAGTAAAACTGCAGAAAAACCATAGCAGGGTCAATAGCAATGACAATTGAATATAGTTCAATAAAGGTCAAATGGGAATAAGAATATTTTAGAACAGTGAAAAGTGAATATGAGTTGTCTACAGTAAAGAAAAATGATTTTGAGAGGACAGAGGAAGCAAGCTAATAAGAGTAAGGGGTAAAGGCCAGGTTAAGAGAGGGGAATAAAGAAAGAAAGGAAAAAAGAAGAAAATGGGAGAGAGGAAAAAAAAGAAAAAAGGAGAAAAATTTTAATGAAATAAAATTCCTTACTCAACTTATCAGGGGCAGGTGAAGACAAAATGGAGTATGATATCAGGAGAGTATTCTATGGGATTTAAAATACAAACAAGTATTGAACAAATAGGAGATCCTTTAGAGAAGTATAGCCATAAGCATGATATTTCACTAAACTAGCCATTGTTTATGAAAGGTGAAAAAGAAATAAGACTCTTATCAGAAAAGAAAAAAATGTGAGCTGACTTAAGAAAGAAGAGCACTTATGCAATGTAAGATGGAGGAGAAATATGTAAGATGGAGTGAATAAGGGATAGAAACTGGGAGTAGTGTGAGAGAAAATAAAGTTAACCACAATAGTAATAAAGTTCAGGAAGATGACGAAATGAATTAAGACCAGGGAAGGGTGCTATGTGGGATTTAGAATAACAATAGTATGATAAGAAACATATAATCTGAATAAAAATAATAAAAAGTAAAAGATGAAGAGTAATGTGTTATTTGGAATATAAATGAAGTGAAAGGAGAAAAATTAAAATGAAATATGAAAGGAAGAATAAAAAACAAATCAAACAATAGGTCGATCTTGTGGCGCAACGGTAGCATGTCTGACTCCAAAAACAAATCAAACAATAAAAAGAAACAAAACAAAACAAAAATCTAAATAAATAGAAAAAAGAGAAATGAAAAAAAAAACATGTCAAGTTCTGAAGGAAAACAAAATGAAATTTTCTCAGCTGTTGATGTTCACCTTCTGATTTCCTTTTGGATCCTTCTCTGGTTTTCTCACTGCTCTAGGTCTTATTGTCTCATGCTTAAAAACAAAAACAAAACAAACAAACAAACAAACAAAAACCCTCCTACTGATTTTATACCTGCCAATCTGGTTTTGCAGGTCTTTCAGGATCCTGCAGGCAAAGGGGGAGCTGGGCTCCATTTTTTTCCTTTCCTGTGGTTCTCCGAGGATGGGGCTCAGTCTGGGCTACAGTATTCATAGGTGCCCAGTTTCTAGCCCTTGCACTCAGAGCACTGTGTAGCCTGCACTATGCACTATGTACATTTGCAACAGGCCGGCGCTGAAAATCCACCTCATTTTGCAATCCTTTGATTAGTCTGTGAGGTGCACTGAGTGGGAGCAAATTGTGCACTCCTCTTCTTTGTTGGCCTGGCCATTGTGCAAGCTCAAGGTCCCTGAACAGCAACTGAGATCATCTTTTGAGAAAGGTCCCCTTGGGGGCTGCTTGGTGCCCCTAACAAGCACACAGCTTTCCACGCAGGGCAACTCTAACCAGTCCAGAGTCTATCTGGGTCATGGCCAGTCACTGCTCATCTCTTCTACCAACTCCTGGTGTCACCTGGCTCCCAAAATTCTCTGGTACTGTCCCAGCCATCAACAGCTTCTCCAGCAGGTTTACACTGCTGGTTTTGTGTCACTTACTGCCTTTTGAGCCCCCCAGAAGCTTTAAGCATCCAGGTCTCTGCTGGTGCAGATCTAAGTCTTCACTTCTCTGGGAGGAGAGGGAGCTACTGGATTGCTGTCACTGACCTGGCTCTCCTCTAATGCTCCCACAGTAGCTGCCATCTCTGACACAAGGACCAGGGACCTTCCCATTGGCCTACAAAATCTCTTCACCACCCATTTTTACACATCCTCTGCACTCCATGGTTTCCAAACTTCATATCAGCTGGGAATCAGTTGGCTGTTCACTCTGTTCTTTGGAAGATTGTCTAGGTGTCCCAGATGGGTGCGCGGAGCAAATGGGCTCAGCTCTCACCTACATTGCTGCCATCTTCCCTCCCTTTGTGACTTCCACTCACCTATTGACAAACACTTGGGTAGCTTCCATGTCTTGGCGATTGAAAATAATGCTGCAATGAACATAGGGGTGCTTATGTTCTTTCGAATTAGTGTTTTGATCAGTGTTTTGAGTTCCTTTGGATATATTCCCAGAAGTGGGATCGCTGGGTCCAAAGGCAGTTCTATTTTTAATGTTTCAAGGTATCTCCATACTGCTTTCCACAGTGGGTGCACCCATCTGCATTCCCACCAACAGTGCAAAAATGTTCCCCTTTCTCCACATCCTCTCCAGCACTTCTTATGTGTTGATTTATTGATGATCTCCATCCTGACAGATGTGAGGTGATATCTCATTGTGGTTTTAATTTGTATTTCTCTGATGATTAGTGATATTGAGCATTTTTTCATATGTATGGCCATCTGTATATCCTCTTTGGAGAAGTGTCTATTTAGGTCCTTTGCTTAGTTTTTAATTGGGTTGTTTGGTTTTTCTGGTGTTGAGTTTTCAAGTACTTTATAAATTTTGGATATTAACCCCTTATCAGATGTATCAGGAAATATGTTCTCCCATTCTGAGGGTTGTCTCTTTATTTTGTTGATAATTTCCTTTGCTGTGCAAAAATCTTTTTAGTTTGATGTAGTCCCATTTATTTTTACTTTTATTTCCCTTGTCTGGGGAGATATATCTGATAAAAAATTGCTATGAGCAATGTCTGAGATTTTGCTGCCTGTGATTTCTTCTAGGATATTTATGGGTTTTGGTCTAACATTTAAGTCTTTGATACATTTTGAATCAATTTTTGTGTGTGGTGTAAGAAGATGGACTAGTTTCATTTTTCTGCATGCATTTGCCCAATTTTCCCAACAACATTTACTGAATAAACTATCACAAGCCCATTGTATGTACTTGCTTCTCTGTCAAATATTAATTGACTGCATACTCTGGTTTCTCTTCAGATCGTATAAATCTTTCGCCTTTTACTAAATATTAATTGACTGTAAAGGTGTGGGTTTATTTCTGGGCTCTCTATTCTGTTCCACTGATCAATGTATTTGTTTTTATGCCAGTACCATGCTGTTTTGATTATTATGTCCTTATAGTATAGTATGATATCAGGTATTGTGATCCTTCCCAATTTGTTCTTCTTTCTCAAGATAGCTGAGGCTATTTGAGGTATTTTGGGGAATATATAAATTTTGAAGTATTTGTTCTAGATCTTTGAAATATGCCATTAGTATTTTAATAGGAATTGTATTGAATCTATAGATTGTTTTGGGTAGTGTGGACATCCTAAAGATGTTCTTTCTACCCATGGACACAATATGTGTTTCCACTTATTTGTATCTTCCCAGATGATCCCAATGTTAAAATTAAATACAAAATCAAGACCAGACTTGAGAATTCCATGAGCATACAAAACTGTCTAAGCCACATAAACAAAACTAAATTTATCTTATTTCATGAACATACATGAAACTTAGGTTATTTCTTACAAGTCCTTCTGACAATCATTCAAGAAATTGAAGTCATCTTCCTAAAAATGGCATGAGATAATCAATTTTAACAAATCCCCAGCTGCCTGGAAACCTCCATTGTAATATCCAATCATTGTAAAGAATAAATAGCTTCTTTCATCATTTTTACTTTATAAGCCATCTTATCATTTCATGCTCCTGAGCTTCATATCATTCTGAATTTTAAAGCTCCCATTTCATAAACGGTTCTTATATGC
Source organism: Micronycteris hirsuta (assembly GCA_004026765.1). Lineage (NCBI taxonomy): Eukaryota > Metazoa > Chordata > Mammalia > Chiroptera > Phyllostomidae > Micronycteris > Micronycteris hirsuta. The sequence continues at coordinate 21,894 of PVJI01015478.1, forward strand.
ATAATAAACTCTTATTAAATACTATTTATTGATCTTATGGTTTTAATTCAGCTATTTCTGGATTTTTGACATCAATATATACTCTAAGCTCACTTACACTACTCCAATGCTAGTCAAACTTTAATGTGCAGATGACTTCCTGAAGATCTCAGTAAACTGTACATTCTGAGTCAGTAAGTTCGTGGTGGAGCTCAAGGTGCTTCATTTCCAACATTTTCCCAGAATATGTTGATGTCACTGGTCTAGAAGTGACATTAGAGTAGCAAAGCTGTGGGTGGCTTCTGTTGCCTGAAACCAAAATAACCTTAATTAATACAGTATCTTTCTCAGGTTTCAGTTTTATCCTATAAGGTCTTCCCACTTTCTGCCTATTCAGATCCCACTCATCATTCAAGAGTGAATTATAACCTTAGATCTTTGCTGAAGTCTTCTTTAAATCATTGCAAGCCTTTCTTTCCTTGGTTATGGCCCATGACTCATATAGCCTCATTACATAATATGACATTCAGTTGTCTTGGATGTTGTCCATTTACAAATATAGACCCATAAACAATTATTTCCTGTGTAAATCTTCTCTCCCTCAAGGAATGTGTGTTTATGTTTCTTGAGTTTTTTATATATACACACATACACACACATATATGCACACATATATATATATATATACACACACATATATGTATATATGTCTATATTATACATAATATAGTATATATGTTCAACCTACCATAACTTCCATTTCAATACTGGAAACTCAGCAGGTACTTAATTAATACATGTTAAATTGAAGGTGTATGAAAAAAGAAAGTGTAACCATTGCAATTACTTGACCAAAAAATTTTTAAAAAGTAGAAGAGATCATAAAGCAGAATGGAAGAATGACGTAACATGGCTTACAGTTCTGGGCCCCAGAGGATAGATACATTTATGTAGCGTTCTGGTGAGGATGATGGTTCATTGCCCAGGAAATAAAGTTGGATCTGGCCACATGAATGCTCAGGTCATATGTGCAGAGCTCCAATGCTTCATATAGCCTAGATGTCTTTTGACAGGAACATCAAACCAGACAGTACACTGCACTCAGTTGTTTGCTTCAAACCAAAGGAGGAGTAGGATGAGAAGAATGAAAATATAACAAAGTGTTATAGCTGAAAGCTACCTTAGAGAGAAATTTTTAAAAATACTTTATTACTATTTTTCTCTTTTTTAAATAATTTTCTTATTTATTTCCAAATACAGTTTACATTCAATATTATTTTGTATTAGTTTCACATGTGCAGATAGCAGTAAGACAATTATTTACTTTACAAGTGGGCCCCTCATTTTTCCAGTACCCACCTGGCACCACCTACCCTCCTATAGGGTAAGTGGAGGCAGTCTGGCTTCTTCACCCAGGTGTCTGGGTAACTAAGAAGAGCAGTGTTCCCATAGCCTTGGAGGGGCCTGAAAACCAGTGTTCCCATAGCCTTGAGACTGGGTCTGGTAAAATGTTCCCATAACATGCAGTGAGCTCATATGTTCAGAACTATGTTATGTTATGTAAGGTTTTGTCAGTTTTCTGGCTTTATTCCCCTCTAGTACTTAAACAGGTAGGGACTTCCCACTAGAGAGGCATGCAGCTTGTGGCATGCATGGTCGCCCACCCATAAATAAAGACATGTCAAGCATCCCCATGGCTCCATGCATTTTCTTCCATTTACCAGAGGCAAGAGTGGATTTGCCCAGCCTTGATCAGTTGCAATACACCTCCCTTCTCCCAGCTCCATTTCTCTGTGGTATCAGTAGAGCCCCATGTCCTAAAGAGGATTCAATTACACATAATTCCTTTGTTATGCTCTATTTTGATTTGAGTAGATTATAGATTTTATCAATGATGAAAGATTGGACAAATGAAAAATTAAATGAACAAATTCCTCTTGAATAGTGAGGACATACTTCCAGGGCTCCTCAGAGGCTTTTCACAGCGTAGAGGTAAGTGGGTGCTAACTGAAATAAGTACAGAAGCATGATGCTGCATCATGACTCAAAGCAGTCTCAGAACAACTGGTTCCATTACAGTGGACTTTTAATATAGTTTGATATCAGGTATTGTGATCTCTCCTACTTTGTTCTTCTTTCTGAAAATTGCTGCAGCTATTTGGGGTCATCTATGGTTCCATATAAGTTTCTGAAATGTTTGTTCTATATCTGTGAAATATGTCATTGGTACTTTGATAGGGATTGCATTGAATCTATAGATCACTTTGGGTGGTATGGCCATTTTGTTGGTGGGAATGCAGACTGGTGCAGCCACTGTGGAAAACAGTAGGAAATTTCCTCAGAAAACTAAAAGTGGAACTTACTTTTGATCCAGCAATTCCACTGCTGGGATTACACCCTAAGAGCCCTGAAACACCAACACAAAAGAACCTATGCATCCCAATGTTCATAGCAGCACAATTTACAATAGCCAAGTGCTGGAAGCAACCAAAGTGCCCATCAGCAAATGAGTGGATCAAGAAACTATGGTACATATACACAATGGAATTCTATGCAGCAGAGATAAAAAAAGAGCTTATACCCTTTGATACAGCATGGATGGAACTGGAGAGCATTATGCTAAGCGAAATAAGCCAGGTGGTGAGGGACAAATACCATATGATCTCACCTTTAACTGGAGCATAATCAGCAAAAGAAAAAAGCAAGCAAAATATAACCAGAGACATTGAAATTAAGAACAATCTAACAATAGCCTGAGGGGAGGGGGGAGAGGACTGTGGGGAGAAGGGTTTTCAGGAACTACTATAAAGGACACATGGACAAAACCAAGGGGGAGGGTGGAGGCAAGGGAGGGAGGTGGGTTTGGATGGGGTGGGAGGGAGAGGAGGGGAGAAAATGCAGACAACTGTAATTGAACAACAATAAAGTAATTTAAAAGATAACATAAAATAAAATACCTATCAAAAATTAAAAAAAAAAAAAACAAACTAGTTCCACTTACTTGGGAAGCAGGTAAGAAACACCCTTCCAGAAAGTCTATCTGTTGTTAACAGAGGGGAAAAAACCCACACAACTTTTTAGCTGTGGATTCATTTCTGCCTGTGGAGTACAAATAATACCTCACTATTAAGATATGGCCATCTTGTTTTAGAGAGAATAAAGAGTATTCTCTTTGAAGCCACCCTGCATCCTGTTTTCACAGGGTAAAGCAAAAGGGAAATTGAGCAGAAAGAATCAAAGAGAAATAAAATTTTAGTTTTTCAAAAAGACATGAGTCAAATGATAAGAAGCCAAGAGACTTTTTCTTCCTACCCTTTAATTTGTCTTTCTCTCATTTTAAGCCATGTGTTCCTATGTTCTAGTTTTAACTTCACAATAAATAGCACTGATGCTTATCAACACAATAATGATTTTCATAGAAAAACAAGAGTCATTGGGGTAACTTAATTTGATACGAGTGGCAGCTGATTCAATTTCCCTAAAAATTTCACGCAGTCTCTCTCTATATAAAAAAGATGGAAAAGATTCTGAATGAGTTCGTGTAAACAGTTTTGCTATAGTGTGTATCATCACTTGAAAAAGATGGCACTCAGTTTTAAAGCTCAGATAAATATTGTACTCTGTCTTTATAAAACAAAAACAAAACAAAAACAAACAAAAATCCTTGCTGTCCTTTCCAATGGTTGTTTAGGCAGTAAACACACATTTGCAGCACATAGAGAATAATTAAACTCTCTGGGTCATCTCCATTTTGAAGCCACTTTGATTTAGTGCTGCATAGGTAAGTAATTAGATGAATTTGAAACTATATTCTTAGGGGAGAAAAATAGGGCAGAATGCATTCCAAGGGATTTCAGGCAGCCTCAGCTACCACTATTACACAGAAAAGAATCTAAAAATAAAAACTGGAGAGAAGGTTGTAGAATACTTTCTACTCTGTAGCTTACATCCTGGCTCGTCAGTCTAGTGTTTCTGCTGGCAAATTCTGGGAATTTTCTACCCTCAGATCAGGAATTGCTTTGTAAAAAGACTAATTCTAACTGTCCACAGCTGAAAGAGATTATAAACTTGGCTTTATAGAGACATGGGGCTTTAATCTTTTTTTTTTTACAGCTTTTCTCTGGTGTTCCCTATGCCCACACTCCTAAATCAAGTTTGGAATGTGTAAATGGAAGGATAAAATCATTTCCACTGGAAAGTTTGCTTTCACAAATAAGCAAAACTCAAAATGTATGGACACAGTAACAGTATAGTAATTAGGAGTTCATATCCTGTAATCAAATAGACCTGAGTTGGCATCCCCTATCTACTTGTGCTGCTTAGAGTTAGCTCCCAGTTTAGCTCCCTTTTCAGCTCATGTCTAAGCTCCATGGCAAGCAGAGGCCAGGCTATAAGTAAAAACTGCAAGCATCTTGAGTCTTGGCCAAGTAGCTACACTGGTTAGAGCATCATTCCCATATGCCAAGGCATCGTTCAATCTCTGGTTAGGGCACCTACAAGAAGCAACCAATAAATGCATAAATACGTGAAATAACAAATGGATCTCTCTCTCTCACCAATAAAATTAAAAAACTTGCCCTGGTGTGCAAAAACCTGGCTGGTGTGGCTCAATGGGTTGAGTGCCAGCCTGCAAACCAAAGGACTACCTGTTCAATTCCCAGCCGAAGCACATGCCCGAGTTGCAGTATAGGTCCCCAGTGGGCGGTACATGAGAAACAATCACACGTTGATGTTTCTCTCCCTCTCTTTCTCCTTCCCTTCCCCTCTCTCTAAAAGTAAGTAAATAAAATATTTAAAAAAACTTCAAGCACATTTTTTTCTGAAAACACTAACATAGTTGGCACAGAGATTGAACTTCCTACATCAGCAGTTGGGCTAAGCAGCTGAGAACCAGGTCATTGCCATGAAATGTACTCATCTGTAGTTGCAGTTCCTGAGGCTGGGCAAAATTCAAATTGGGAACACATGTCTTGACAGCTCTCTTTCCTTAAGGGCAGGGACTATCTCTAATAACCTTTTGTAGTCTTGCTGGTGCTTTACTAGAGGTCTGGCTCATGGTGGGCACTCAATAAGTGATTGAATGGAGCATACAAGGCAGAGAGCCAGAACAGTCCAGGAAAGAGATTGAGGCTAAGTTACTTTTGTTTTACAGATAACAACTGAGAGGTTTAGGGCAAAAAGCTGGTTGGGAAATACTCTGGGAGGTCAAAACAAGATAAAGCTGGAGATAAATATGCAATGGCATGATGCCACTGACTACTAATGCATGCACTCATGACTAAAGGAAACTGGATTTAATGCTCATGAAACAAAGTTCAATGTGTTATATAGAATATGAAGAAAAGACATGGGCCTTGTTGAGGAGCCATTATCACCTTGGGCTTTCAGAAGTATTTTTTCCCATCTGACCCATTTTTCCCTCCTGGTGTATTTTCTTCAAGCCTCTGGGAAGGTACTTCTGTTTCCACTACTTCCTTGGCCATGGGGAGAATAGCTTGGTGACTGAAGAACTCTCCCTGACCCAGAGTCTCTGGACTCCTCTGAGGAGGATAATTGTCTTTGAAGGGGCAGGCCCTGAAGCAATCTTGGCATGCCAGGATAGAATTCTCAAATACAGCCATCAGGCATGGGACTGTGCAGGAAAAGCAGAAATTTTTAATGGTTTTGTGCACCTGATAGCAACCACTTATTCACCTGCTCATTAGTGTCTTGGCTGGATTTTTTTAAATGAGACTTTCACTAGGTGCTTTTGGCAAATGATGTATAGAAGCTGTTTATTCTATACCTCCCATGGACCTTCAGACTCCCCTAAAATTATCCAGGCCTTTGATATTTCCTTCCTTATTTCTTGCCACTTGGTGTCTTATCATGCCAATTTTTGACTGCAGTGGTTTTTATCTGCTGATTTGTGCCTGGAAGAATTACTTCTTCCAGCACAACCATGTTCTAGAGACCGTAACATGACCATTTGGGAAATAGACCTCAGGGCTACTGCGTTTGGATTCAGTGCCCTGCATACCTACTGAATGCATGTAGCTTGGGCACTGCAGAGCATGCTGGTACAGTCTTTAGCATTCACAGTGCTGCACAAGTGGCCCCCTCAACTACATCTCCCACACCCAAAACACAGACAGTGTCCTATAGGAATTAGGAACACTAGTGCCTGAGTCTTTGACTCAAAATTCTGATTCCTTCCCTCATTACCTCTGAGACCTTGGGCTAGTCGCTTACTGTATTTTGGTGTGTATAATGTGCATCCATGTTTTTGGCCAAAACTTTCAGGAAAAAAATCTTTCATTTTAATATTTCAATTCAATTATTTGTTTATTTATTTATATTTAGAAACAAAACCAATTATCATATTCCAGGGTATTATTTTGCATATGATTATTGTTATTGCTTTCTAGAGTTATACTTTTAACACATAAGCATAAATAAAAGAATTAAAAACATTTATGTAGTTACAGAATTATTACTTCCCATGTATGAGGTGCATCCTTATTTTTCCCTCAAAAGTTTGGGCAAAGAGATGTGTGTTATACACGCCAAAATACAGTAACTTCCTTCAGCTGGGGTTTCCTTGTTGATAGCATGGGAGAAAATAACAGTGTCTGCCACCTCAACTGTTTGTGGGATTAATTTAGGTAATCCATGTAAAGCACTTGGCATGGTGGCTGGCAAACAAGTAGTGCTCTACAACTGTTAACTCTTATTTTAAAATTCATAGAAGCATTTTAAGATCTTTTGGGGTTTTATTTCTGTTGCTCCGACTTTGGGCTTTTCCATTTGGTTTTCTTGGCACAGTTTCCTGGGGGTTGGGGCATTTCAGGCAGAGGTCTGGGGGAAGTGAGGCAAGGTTACAAGAACCTACTTGGCTGAGTGAAGTATCCCCACCTACCCTCAAAGCTTGAGGCATAACATTGGGGGATTTGTTTGTTTAAAAGCAAGGAAACAGTGGTCTCTGGGCTCTGCCAGCATCTCCTGGAGTCTGAGTACTCTGTTTTGCCTAAGGCCTCCCCTGGCTGTTCAAGCATCTGCTTAGACTGTATTTGTCTAACTGCCAGATTGTGCAGTACTGAGATGCTTATGTTCATCTTGAAGCTGTTTTAGTATTTACTAGCTTAACATAATCATTGCAATTTAAATATGAAAAGCAACAGTAAAACAAAGGTAATGATCCAAAATCAGGCATGCAAAATCAGGAATTATCAAACTTATAACTGTATACCAAAACAAATGTGTATTTAGAAGTTAAGGTAGCAATAGAAAATTCTACAGAATGAGCCAACTAACTTCACCATGGGCAGCAAATTATAATTTTTTTAAAGATTTTATTTATTTTTATTTTTAGAGAGAGGGGAAGGGAGGGAGACAGGGAGAGAAACAGCAATGTATGGTTGCCTCTCACATGGCCCTCACTGGGGACCTGGCCTGCAACCCAGGCATGTGCCCTGACTGGGAATCGAACCGGGACCCTTTGGTCCCCAGCCCGCACTCAATTCACTGAGCTACACCAGCCAGGGCCAAATTATAATTTTTGACATATCTTTACCATAGTTTTATCAGCAATATCAATACAATGCTTTCAAATGCTAAGCTTCATGAAAAATGGCCTGATGTAGAACTATGTCCTTTCTTAGGAGTGAATCAGAAGCTATCTTCGGTCCTTGTTTCTGAAAAACATATTGTGAATGGATGTCATGCTCTGGCTGGGCTGCTTAGTTGGTTGGAGCACTATCCCAAGCACCAAAAGGTTGCAGGTTTGATTTTCGATCAGGGCACACACCTAGGTTGTGGGTTCGATCCCTGATTGGAGTGAGTATGAGAGGCAACCAATTGATGTTTTCCTCTCTCTCTTTCTCTCTCTCTAAAATAAATAAAAATATCCTTGAGTGAGGATTGAAAGAAAATCATAAAAAAAGAAGAATGGATGTTAAAAGAAAGACAAATACCTTAAAAAATAAGGCTTCATTTAAACTACCAAATGATCTAAAAGCTTTCCAGTAAATGCAATAAAAAAATGCAAACAAATTTTCTAGACTCAAAGATATTGTCTAGACCACTCTTAGATATCAAAGAGGCTCTAAAGAACCTTTCACAGTTCACCAAAGAGTATGAAAAAAGAGCACAACATCCTGTCACCTGCTTCAATGACATACACTGGTGACTCCCCAGGCCACATAGGCCTTTAAGATGGAGCTAACTCTAAGGAAGAATGATCTGAAGAATGAAGAGAGTTGGTAGGCAAAGCTTACAATCTTCTTAGAAAGTCCAAAATAACTCCAGATGGCCCCAAGTGTGTCTACTTTCAGACCTCAGGTGACACAGTCACTATTACTGGAAAAAGATGTCCAAGAATGTTGTATACCTACAGATGATCATAATTTATTGGAGCATGTTTAGAAATCAAACAACATGAGTCTGGATAGTCCTTAGATGGTGAATATAAGAGGCCATAGGCCTAGTGATTATTCAACCTGCACTCAGGAAGTAGGCTTAGCTCTCTGAGAATCTACCTACATCTTCACTCATAATGTCTACGCTGATCTCCAGTGGCTTCCTTATAGCTTTAGCAAGAAGTTTCAAGTCACGTTACTATACAAGCATACCTCATTTTATTCCACTTTGCTTGATTGTGCTTCACAGGTGTGTTTTATACACTGAAGATAAACCCTCTACCAGCAAAAAGATTACAACTCACTTTATTGTGATACTTGCTTTATTATAGTGGTCTGGAACCAAACTGACAATATTTTCAAGATTTGTCGGTAGTTCCATTTATAAGAAGGTGAGCTAAGTTTTGACTAACACTTTAACTCTAAATCTTGACCTTCAGGCCACCTAGAAAATTTTTAAAAAGTAAAGTTTTAAACATCACCCAGTCTAAACCTCTGTATTTAATACACAGGGAAATGCAGCGAAGAGAGGGGGATTGATTTGTTCGAGGTCACAGAGCTAGTCCACAACAGGGCCTGGGCTAGGATTCAGGTGCCCTAACTCCCCACTCAAGATTCCCTGAAGTATCCCAAAAAGTGAGATGTAGTAGCCTCACTATCCCAGATTCATGCTTAGATCACATGCAAATAAAGCATGTTTTAATGGTTTTGAGGAGCTATAGAGAGTACTGTGCACACTGAAGTGTGGAAATGCTACAGTATTTTTATAAAGTTGCCACTTTTGTTTTTTCACTAAGGATTTGCCTCTGGAACCCTCTCAAGGATTTAAAATTCTCTACAGTTATCAGTAATTGTGTGTATGCATAAACAGGCAGTACAATTCAGTAGAGGAGTTAAATATGTGATTAAGAGATATATCGAAATCAGTGGAAAATTGTCTTAGCATAAAGAAGAGTGTTTTTGTTGTTGGAGAAAGAGGCTTATTTTCTTAAGGCTTTTGATGTTTTATTAATTGAAGTAAGCATGGTTAAAATGAGATTTTTCTCATAGGAAAGGCAAAGTCTTAGAAAATTTCATCTTCCCTGAAACTTGAGGAATTTAAGATATTACATACAATGTTGATATTCATATTGCTTTTCCTCATAACCTTGATATAAAGTCCAAGTCCAATGATGACTATGTCACTGTGGCGTTGCTAGAATATGATCCTAGAAAAACTCAGAAACAAGATGCCTTGTGAACTGTTTTGTGAGATGGCAGCGAGATAGGTGGCAGCAGAGTCCACTTCCCCTGTGCATGGGAAGAACACCTACTGCATCTTCTGAGGAACAGAGTGGACAGCCAATGGCATCCCAGCATATATGAAGGTTGGAGGCCAAAAAACTGTAGAGGACATTGAAAAGTCAGACAGTAAGGAGACTGATTTGGGACAATAAGGTCCCTTGGACCAGCGCAGGGACCAGGGCAGCTGCAGCCTCAGGCCCAGTGCCTACCTCATCTGCCGCAGGATTCTTGGGAAAGAGCTAGGTAAACAGCTCCCTCCCCTGCCAAACAGGGAAATTTGAGAAGCACCAGGATGGACCTGGATGATTGAAGTTGCAGGGTGGAATAAGGACAAAATGGGAAACACACAGGGGCGGTGTGCATCCACTGAGACTGTGGACACCAGCTGGGAAGAGTTGGGCTGTGGTGGACTCTGACCCAGATAGTCTCTGGTCTGGTTGGAGAGTTTGGCTGTATGAGAGGACAGGCACTTGTTTGGAGTGGCAGGCTTGAACAGGAGGAATTTTTCAAAAAGAAAAAAAAGGGCACTGAGTGGCTGTTTAGGGAATTCCCCTGCAGCAGCTGCCCACACCTCCCCTGGCTGAACCCATGCAGCCCCCACAGCCTTGGCTGTGAGCCGTCTCTGCTGCCAGGACTGTGGCCATGCCCCTACCCTAACCCTGGCCACAGTGGTGGAGAGTGACCAACCACACCCATGACCTCAGTGGTGTGCCACCAACCCAGCCTCCCCTCACACTCCCGTGGCTACTGCCGCAGCAGCGGAGGCCAGTATGCACCTGACACTGCTGCCCAGTGACTGAATTCCCGCTGCAGCCACGGTCACTGAGTGCTCACACCTGCAGTGCGGGGAGCAGAGAGTGCCTGAACCCACAGTCCATAGGCAGTACATACCCGACCCCACTGCCCAGGCCGCAGTAGCAGAGGAGGCGCACACCCATACCTATCAGGGCTCACTGGTTCCCTAAGAGGAAGGCGGAGATGCCTACCCCGAGAGGAGAGCAGCAGGGCTCAGGGAGTCAGCAGTCCCCAGAAAGATTTATGTCAGCATGGGTGCTGAATGTAAGAGACTCTGGACTCTGAGAGTCCCTAGCACCTAGGGATAGTAAAGAGCGAGAAGGTGGTATATGAGTTGCCCCTAATTCATGCACCTCAAGAACAGCACAACTGGTGGACTGAAGGTATAGGCTGGGTGAAGAAGGGCACTGGGAGCCCATCAGTGAACTACAGAACAGGGTTGGAGGCTGGGCAACTGCAAAGAGTGTTCTCAGACCTGGGCCCCATCCCTGCAAAACCACAGGAAGGGAGGAAAGCTAAACCAATCCTCCCTCAGCCTGCTGCAGCCAGGAAGACCAGCAGAACTGGCTTGGCTGGTTTAAAGCCAGCAAGAGGCTTTTTTAAAAATTTCCTTCTTCTTTCCTATCTTTTTTTTTTTTAAGTCCCACAAGTGAGACAATAAAACTTGGAGTTGTGAAAGGACCAGAGTTAAATTCAAGAGGGGTCATCCCAACAACTGAGACAGTGAGACAAATTTCACTTTGCTAGAGAACTTGCAAGCTATTGTATATTTGTTATTATTACTTTTTAATTATTTTTACATGTTTTATTAGTATTTTTCTCTTCTGTTTAGTCTTCTTAATTTGTTAAAGTGCATTGTTTGACTGCTTTTCCTGTTCTCTTTCATAGTGTAGTTTTAATATATTTTATTATTACGATTTTCCCCAATTTATTCCACTCCACCCCACTCACCCTCCCCATATCCCCCTCTTTAGTTCTTGTCCATGGGTCATACATGTAAGTTCTTTGGCTTCTACATTTCCTATACTATTCTTAACATCCCCCTGTCTGTTTTATACCTACCATTTATGCTACTTATTCTCTGTACCTTTTCCCCATCTCTCCCCCTCTCACTCCCATGTTGATAACCCTCCATGTGATCTCCATTTCTGTGATTCTGTTCCTCTTATAGTTGTTTGCTTACTTTGCTTTTGTTTTTGTTGTAGGTGTGGCTATTGACAACTGTGAGTTTGCTGTCATTTTACTGTTCATATTTTTATCTTGCTTTTCTTAGATAAATCTCATTAACATTTCATATAATAAGTGCTTGGTGATGATGAACTCCTTGAACTTGACCTTATCTGAGAAGCACTTTACCTGCCCTTCCATTCTAAGTGAAAGTTTTGCTGGATAGAGTAATCTTGGATGTAGGTCCTTGCCTTTCATGACTTGATAAACTTCTTTCTAGCCCCTTCATGCCTGTAATGTCTCTTTTGAGAAATCAGCTGACAGTCTTATGGGAACTCCTTTGTAGGTAACTGTCCCCTTTTTTCTTGCTGCTTCTAAGACTCTCTCCTTCTCTTTAATCTTGGCTAATGTAATTATGATGTATCTTGGTGTGTTCCTCTTTGGGTCCAACTTCTTTGGGACTCTCTGAGCTTCCTGGACTTCCTGGAAGTCTATTTCCCCTGACAGATTGGGGGAGTTCTCTTTCATTATTTTTTAAAATAAGCTTTCCATGTCTTTCACTTCCTCTTCTCCTTCTGGTACCCCTATAATTCGGATGTTGGAATGTTTAAAGATGTCCTGGAGGTTCCTAAGCCTCTCCTCATTTTTTTGAATTCTTGTTTCTTCATTCTGTTCTGGTTGTATGTTTTTTTCTTCCTTCTGGTCCATAACGTTGTTTTGAGTCCCAGTTTCCTTCCCATCACTATTCGCTCCCTGTACATTTTCCCTTATTTAGCTTAGGGTAGCTTCATTTTTTCATCTAATTTCTGACCAAATTCAACCAATTCTGTGAGCATCCTGATTACCAGTGTTTTGAACTGTGTATCTGACAGGTTGGGTATCTCTCTGTGGCTTAGTTGTATTTTTTCTAGAACTTTTATCTGTACTTTCATTTGGGTCATTTTATTTTCTTGGTGGGCCTGCTATGTAATAAAGGGTGGAGCCTTAGGTGTTCACCAGGGCAGGGTAACCCATGCCCTGCTTTGTGACACCATATATGGAGAAGAGGTTTGAGAGGAAATAATGCTGCTTGCTCTGCTCTCTGCTGGCTTTCAGTCACTTCCCACACTACCCACAAGCAAATTGGGCCCTTCTGTGCTTATTCCTAGGTGGGTGGGTTTGTGTACATTCTAGGAATCTGTGCATCTCTCCAACTACCTCTCCTGTGAAGCTGGGAGTTACTCCCGCTACTGCTTCAACCCCCACAGGTGTTTTCAATTGGTGGTTTGACACTTTATTTCCCCATGCTCGAACCCTGGGCTGCGCAGTCTGTTTCACTCCCTAACTTTTCCTCCCAATTCCTCTGCACGTGAATGTGGAACTGCCCGTTCCACCAGCCTTGGCACCACTGGGTCTGGGTCCGCCAGTTGCAGTCTCGCTGGGTCCGCGAGCCGCAGTCTCCCTGGTCAGCTGCAGCATTGCCTGCTTGACTCCATAAACTGCCACTTCACCACGGGCCCTCTCACCCAGCTGCGTAGCTCTTCCCCCCCTACCTGTCTGGATGACTGTGTCCTCTTTAACACCTTGGTTGTTGGACTTCCATACAGTTTGATTTTCTGTTAGTTGTGGTTGTTTTTTTGTTTTTAACTTGTTGTCCTTTTGGTTGTATGAAAGGACACAGTGTGTCTACCTATGCCTCTATCTTGGCCAGAAATCATAGTGTATTTTTAATTGTCTTCCTTTCACTTCACTTGTGTCCCAATAGCACACTATTCTAGGTCATGTAGTTCTTATTCTTGTTATTCAGATCACATAGATTCTGTAATATGATTGTTGCTCTATTACTATTATGAATAATTGCTGCTCTATACAATTGTAAATACTACACAACACCCCTCCCAGATCTTGGCTCACTTCACCGTTTCCGGAACATTATTACTGTTGTGGTTAACTCTATTCTCTCACACACTACACCTATGTTCTATGCTTTACTGTAACTTTACCTCATAATCTGATCTCTCACAAGCTCACTGCTTTCTAGATCCAACTAATAATCCTTTCCCCCAACAAAAGTCTTATAATTTTTCCACCCTTTCCAAAAAGTGGCTAGTTGGGTGAAATATCACAGTTTACACTGTACATATCCAAAGGCTCTTCTATCTCTTCTCTATGGGTTGGTACTTTAAATACCATAAAATACACTCCTCCTGTATTAATCCATTTTGCCTTATCCCTCCAACTGATCACATAAAATAGTAGGTGGAAGCTGTGAACACCAGTATACCTACTGGAAGAGGAAACCCACCAACAAAGGAACCACCAACAGATAACAACAGAAGAAGGTGAAAGAGGCAGTGGAAGCCACACTAACCTAGACCCAGGACCAATCTGGAAATACAATTAAATGGTGGAGAAATTACCCAGAACAAACAACTGAACAATAGCAAGAGAGAAGTCTCAAACCCTCAGACAGACAGAAGAACCAGCTTCAATACAACCTGTCCACACCTGAACAACAGAATACAAGACATGATGAATGGAGTGACACTCAGTTAACCAGCTGGAATTAAGGACACACCAAAGAAAGATGCAACAAAAATCAAAACTAAAAGACATACAGAGAGCCAAAACAAATGACAGCCTAAGACCATGAGCTGAGGAGATCAAGGAGACTATGCTACTGAATCTCACAGGTCTTCTACCATAGAAGTTCACATTATAAGCCTAAGGAGTCAGAAAAGATCAATTTAAGAAGCAAAGGCTAACAAGAAGAGTTTCACAAATGATGGGGAGACAAAGAAACAATTTCCAAATGGAAGGAAAGGAGGAAACCCCAGAAAGAATGATTAATGAAACAGAGACAAGTCAACTGTCAGATATTGAGTTCAAAGCATTGGTCACCAGGAAGCTCAATGAGCTCACGAGAATTACCAGAAACTACAGGGAAAGTACAATGAACTCACTGAAAACTATATCAACATGAAAAAGGAAATAGAAACTATCAACAAGGGCCAAGAGGAAATGAAGAATACAATTTTGAAATTCAGGAACACAGTAGAAGGAATCAGAAGCAGGCTCAATAAACCAGAGGATCAAATCAGCAGGCTGGAGGACAAGGTAGAAAAAAACACCCAGAAAGAGCAAGAAAGGAAAAGAGATTCAGAAAGAATGAAGAGGGGTTAAGGGAAATGCAGGACAACATAAAATGTAATAATATCCATGTAACAGGGTTACAAGAAGGAAAAGAAGAAGAGCAAGAGATAGAAAACCTGTTTGAAAAAGTAATGATGGAAAACTTCCCTAATTTGATGATAGAAAAAGTCACACAAATCCAGGAAGCACAGAGGATCCCAATCAAGAGGAATCCAAAGAGGTCCACTTCAAGACACACTATCATTAAAATGGCAAAATTCCAAGAAAAAGAGAGAATCTTAAAGGCAGCAAGAGAGAAACAGGAAGTAACATACAAGGGAGCCCCAATAAGGCTAGAAGTTGACTTCTCAATGGAAATGCTCCAAGCCAGAAGGGAATGGCAAGGAATATTCCAAGTAATGAAAACCAAAGACCTGCAACTAACACTACTCTACCCAGCAAGGAACTCCATTCAAATGGAAGGCCAAATAAGGAGTTTCCAAGACAAAAGAAGTCTCAAAAAAATACACCTCCACCAAACCAGCTCTGCAGGGGATGCTAAAGGGTCTGCATTAAAAAAAGGAAGAAAAACAGTGAAAGAGAGAGGAACACAGGTATGAAAAATGGCAACGAATAATCACCTATCAATAGTAACCTTGAACATGAATGGATTAAATGCTCCAATCAAAAGACATAGAATAGCTGAATGGATAAAAAATCATGACACACACATGTGTTGCCTACAAGAGACCCACCTCTGGAACAAAGACTTACACAGACTGAAAGTAAAGGGCTGGAAAAAAATTTTCAAGAAAATGGAAAGGAAAACAAAAAGCTGGGGTAGCACTTTTCATGTCAGAGAAAATAGACTTCAAAAAAAGAGCCATACAAAGACAACCAGAAAGTCACTTCATAATACTCAAGGGAAGAATGCAGCGGGAAGACATAAACATTGTAAATATATATGCACCCAACATAGGAGCACCCAAATACATAAAGAAAATATTGGAGGATTTCAAGAAGGATACTGACACCAACAGAATTATAGTAGGGGATTTTAACACCCCACTGTCAAAGATGGACAGATCTTCCAAACAAAATATCAACAGAGATATTGTGGCACTGAATAATGCCCTTGATGAAATGGACTTAACTGATATATATATATATATATATATATATATATATATATATATATAGCCTTTCATCCCAAAGAAGAGAAATACACATTCTTTTCAAATGCACATGGAACATTTTCAAAGATAGACCATATGATAGGACACAAAACAAGCCTCAAAAAATTCAAGAGTTAAAATTATATAAAGGATTATCTCCAATCACAAGGGACTGAACCTAGAAACCAACCTCAAGGAAAAATCCCTAAAACACTCAAACTCATGGATATTGAATACCATTCTATTAAATAATGAATTGGTGGAGAATGAAATTATGGAAGAAATCAAAGATTTTCTGGAAACAAATGAAAATGAGTGCACAACAATCCAAGACTGATGGGGCACAGCAAAGGCAGTCCCGAGAGAGAAGTTCATAGTGATACAGACCTACCTAAAAAAGATATAACTATTTCAAATAAAGAATCTTACCCTACGTTTATAAGAACTCAAGGAACAACACTAAAGACAGCCCAGAGGAAGTAGAAGGAAGGAAATAACCAAGATCAGAGCAGAATTAAATGACACAGAGACTAAAAGCACAATTCTAAAAATCAATGAATTCAGGAGCTGATTCTTTGAAAAGATAAACAAAATCAAGCCCTTATATAGACTCATCAAGAAAAAGAGAGAGAGAGAGAACCCAAATAAACACAATCAGAAATGAAAGAGGAGAGATTACAACTGATACCACAGAAACCCAAAGGATTGTAAGAAATTATTATGAAGAAGTATATGCCAAGAAATTTGAAAACCTACATGAAATGAACAAATTTCTAGAAAAATATAATCTTCCAAAACTGAATGAAGCAGAAAGCCCGAACAGACCAATAACAGTTGATGAAATTTAAACATTAATCAAAAATCTCCCGGCACACAAAAGCCCTTGACCAGATGGTTTCACAGGAGCATTTAAAGATGAGCAAACCCGTATCTTTCACATATTATTCCAAAAAATCCAAAAAGATGGCAGACTCCCAAACTCTTTTTTGAAGTCAGCAGCATCCTAATCCCAAAACCAGATAAAGTTATAACAAAGAAAGAAAACTTCACGCCAATATGTCTGATGAAGAAAGATGCTAAAATCCTCATCAAAATATTGGCAAACTACATCCAGCAATACGTTAAAAAGATCATACACCATGACCAAGTGGGATTCATCCCATGGATGCAAGGGTGGTACAATATTGGCAAATCAATAAATGTAATACATCACATAAAGAAAAGCAAAGACAGACAACTTCCTAAGATGGCGGCATAGGTAAATGCGCAGTGCCGCCTCGCACAACCAAACAAGGAAAAAAATCAGAAATTTACTCAACCAAAAACAGTCAGATCTGACAGAAAATCGTATTGAGAGGAAGTCCAACAACCAAGGAATTAAAGAAGATACATTCATCCAGTCTGGTGAGCCAGGAGGAGCAGGGCAGAGGGAGAGCACTCGGTGACCCTGTGGCGAGCTGATGAGCAGACAGCAAGACCGCGGTGAGTGGGCCAGCAGACGGCAGGACCGCTGTTAGAGGGGCGGTTCCAGTGGGACTGCAGCACACCCAGACGGGGGGCCCAACTGAAGCGCGGCCAGCGCCCAGCTCATCTGGACACAGTAGGGCCGGCCGATACTGGTGGACTGGGCAGGCCCTCATTCTCAGGCAGACAGTCCAGGAGAGAAAGCAGGGCACAACCCATCAGCGCAGATTGAGAGCACCTGTGGGGGTGGAGTCAGCAGCGGGAGGAACTCCCGGCCTCACAGGGGAGTTCGCTGGGGAGACCCGCGGGGGGTTGGAGCTGTGCAGCCCGTCCACCGACCCTGAAGCAACCTCCGGAGCCAGCGCAGAGGGGCTCGAATTGCTTGCAGGAGGTGGTGTGGGTGCGGAGAGCACAGCAGGCGCCATTGTGCGCTCAGGTCCCGCCCCCACAGGCTACATCACAGCACAACTACCAGGAAGCTTCCCTGCACAGGGGAACCCCAAGGCTCTGCCCTCCTTACAGTAACAGGCTCACCGAGGGAAAAAAAAATGGCCCAAAGAAAGGAAAAGATCAAAACTCCAGAGCTAACTGACCAAGAGATAGCCAACCTATCAGATGCACAGTTTAAAACCCTTGTAATAAGGATGCTAACAGAATTCGACGAAAAATTATTGAAATTGCTTGAACAAATGAGGAGAGATCTGCAGGGAACCAATAGGGATAAGAAGGAAACTGGGACTCAAATCAATGGAGTGGACCAGCAGAAAGAAAGAAACATCCAACCAGAAAAGAATGAAGAAACAAGAATTAAAAAAATGGGAGTTGGGAAGATGGCGGCAAGTTAGGAGGAACAGACTTTACGTCCTCCTACCCACTGGTTGATTTTCTGAGGAACGGGGCGAAAACCCAGCAGTATTCCAACACATATGATGATTGATGCCCAAGATTACAGGGGAATTTGAACATTCATACGGTGAGACATTAAAACCTGGAGCTGTGA
This sequence comes from Micronycteris hirsuta, assembly GCA_004026765.1. Classification (NCBI taxonomy): domain Eukaryota; kingdom Metazoa; phylum Chordata; class Mammalia; order Chiroptera; family Phyllostomidae; genus Micronycteris; species Micronycteris hirsuta. The sequence continues at coordinate 40,265 of PVJI01015478.1, forward strand.
GAGGACCAGAGTCAGCCCCAGACAGGGGTCAGTCCAAAGAATAGATACAGTGAAACAAATTTAACTTTGATACTCCAGAGAACTCGACAGATTAATTTAAGAAACAGAGGCTAGCAAGAAGAGTCTCACAAACAATGGGAAGACAAAGAAACAACCCCCAAATAAAAGGAAAGGAACAAACCCCAGAAAGAATGATAGACGAAACAGAGACAAGCCAACTATCAGATATCGAGTTCAGAGCACTGATTATCGGGAAGCTCAAGAAGCTTGATGAGATAGCAGAGAATTTCCAGAAACTACAGGGAAACTATAATGAGCTCACTGCAAACTATGTCAGCATGAAAAAGGAAATAGAAACTATCCAAAAGGGCCAAGCAGAAATGAAGAATACAATATCTGAACTAAAGAACACAATAGAAGGAATCAAAAGCAGGCTTGATGAAGCAGAGGATCAGATCAGTGAGCTAGAAGACAAGGTAGAAAAAAACACCCCAAAAGAGCAGGAACAGGAAAAGAGAATCAGAAAGAATGAAGAGGTATTAAGGGAAATACAGGACAACATAAAACGTAATAATATTCGTATAATAGGGATACCAGAAGGAGAAGAAGAAGGGCAAGGGATAGAAAGCATGTTTGAAAAAGTAATGATGGAAAATTTTCCTAATCTGATGAGAGAAAAAGTCACACAAGTCCAAGAAACACAGAGAGTCCCAATCAAAAGGAACCCAAACAGGCCCACCTCAAGACACATCATCATTAAAA
>PVJI01015479.1:0-41014 GCA_004026765.1 Micronycteris hirsuta
TTAAGATTCTCTCCTTATCTTTCATCTTGGGTAATGTAATTATGACATGTCTTGGTGTGTGCTTCCTTGGGTCCAACTTCTTTGGGACTCTCTGAGCTTCCTGGATGTCCTGGAAGTCTATTTCCTTTGCCATATTGGGGAAGTTTTCCTTTGTTATTTGTTCAAATATGTTTTCAATTTCTTGCTCTTCCTCTTCCCTCTGGCACCCCTATGATTCGGATGTTGGAACATTTAAAGTTGTCCCATAGGTTCCTAAGCCTCTTGACATTTTTTTAATTTTCAGGTTTCATAAAACCAATGTGTTCTGCTTTATAAATCTTGAAAGTTTAAGTCCACAGCTAATAATGTACCTTTTCTTTAGTCTCTGAACTCATTTTTATGTTAGTACTACATTTAAATTTGGAAAAGCAAAAGTTGTTTGACTTTGGGGCCAGGTTAACTTCTTGCTTTGCAACAACATAAGTTGAAGAAACTAAGCTATCTTCCCTTTTGAAAGGGTTTCATAGGTTCAAAGAACACTGTACTTCCCTTTGAACATGAAAATTTAATTTGGCTAGTCACACATAGTTACTGAAATAAAGAAGAGGCTGAGGTAAATGAATGAGTTTAGAAACCAGCTACATAAACCTAATGCTGTGATCTGGCAGAATTTGACACAATTAGGGCAAGTCACTTATTCACAGAAAACTCACTTCCACATATCTGAAAAGGAGACATGTAAAATAATCTAACTTTTTAGGGATATTATATTATTTTTCCTAAATTTGTAAAATACTTTCAAAGTCTATTGTCTTTATAATGAAATGTAAATCAATAACATGTATTAACTCATTCCATTTCTAATATAGAGTCAGTATAATTTCAGTTGTAAATGCTGACATCATAAGATGCATCATTTTTCATAGGAAGAGCTCTTAAAAGGCTCAGAAAGAATTTGGAGCAGTATTGACACAAAACACTTTCTATATTTACCTAAAGGCTGTGAAATTCTTGATCAAATTTCAAGTGGATACCTGAAGAAAGAACATAAGTAATTCCTGTATCTGATTATCTATGAGAAGATGCAATGTCAGTGGTTAGCCAGGCATAATAGGTTTCTCAGATGTTTGTTTAAAGTTTTGTATTGGATTTCCCCAGGTAATCTTCCCTGGTAAAAATATGAGGAGCCTGGTCATTCAATATTACTTTGAAAAATCAGTGGGAGATAACTTTCTTATGCCAACATCTGAAAGGCATCATAGGACTCCTGAACCAGCCTGCTGCTAATGCTGTGCTCATTGCCACTATCCCAATTTCAGCAGAAAAAAAGTCCTCAAAAAGTCATCTTACAGCATGTATCAAGAGTCCTAGAAAGTGTTATTAACTTTGATTGCATAAATCCATTTCTGTGACTCCAACCAAGGACCTATGAATTAAGATCCATATAGAAAGATGTTCATTATCCCCAGTATTTATAATGAAAAAAAAAAGTCAGAAGAACCTAAATAGCTTATGAAAAGAAATTATATAATAATGATATACCCTTTTAATTTCCTTTATATAGGAAAGGTAATTCAAGTTATATTTAACAAAAGTAATAGAAGAGCAAGAGTTCTCATCATTTATAAGGAGCATCTACTTTTCTTTCATTTTCTCTCATCATGATATTTCATCTATAACTATGAGATCATACAGATATTTGCAAATCCCAGATGTAACTTACTGGTATTATGAACTCCAACCTCATATGTATTTCCATTTGCCACATGATAATTTCATGCCTCATAAAAGAATAGGTATAAAAATCCCTCCCTGGATACTTCCTCCAATCTACCCATCTTTCCTCATAAATGCCAACACGGTGCCTACACTTTTTAGACACACGTGTTATTAAAGTTAGGCCCATGCCTAACTTTAATCTTCTCATTGGGAATCACAGTCCACATCATGAAGAGGCAGGGTATGTAGGAGTTAAGCAAATGGACTTCAGCTTTGGACAGTGAGATTCAATACTCAGCTCTGCCATTTAGAAAGAAACTCTCTTCTCAGTTTACTGTTCTGTAAATGAGTTTTACTGTAAGGATTACATGAATACATGTTATTTAGAGCAGTAACTGGCATATGACATTTGATAAATGTTCACTGCTATTATTATTATTACATTATTACTGTTATTGTAAGTGTCAGACCTGTATCTTTTTTATTTTTTAAATATATTTTATTCATTATGCTAATGTAGCTGTCCCATTTTTTTTCTCCTTTTTATTCTCCTCCACCCTGTACTCCACTCTAACCATCATCCCCCCACCTTAGTTTATGTCCATGGATCATACATATAAGTTTTTTGGCTTCTCCATTTCCTATTCTATTTTTAACCTCCCTCTGTCTATTTTTTACCTACCATTTATACTTATTCCCTGTACCTTTGCCCCATTCTCCCCCTCCTCTACCCCACTAATAACCTTCCATGTGATTTCTATTTATGTGAATCTGTTTATGTTTTAGCTGTATGCTTAGTCCATTTTTGTTTTTGTTTTCTTTTTTAGGATTAGTTGTTGATAGTTGTGAGTTTCTTGTCATTTTACTGTTCATAGTTTTGATCTTCTTCTTTTTCTTAGATAAGTCCCTTTAACATTTCATATAATAAAGGCTTGGTGATGATGAACTCCTTTAACTTGACCTTATCTGGGAAGCACTTTATCTGCCCTTCCATTCTAAATGATAGCTTTGCTGGATAGAGTAATCTTGGATGTAGGTCCTTGCCCTTCATGACTTTTAATACTTCTTTCCAGCCCCTTCTTGCCTGTAAGGTTTCTTTTGAGATATCAGCTGAGAGTCTTATGAGCACTCCTTTGTAGGTAACTGTCTCCTTTTCTCTTGCTGCTTTTAAGATTCTCTCCTCATCTTTAATCTTGGGTAACTTAATTATGATGCACCTTGATGTGTGCTTCCTTGGGTCCAAGTTTTTTTTGGATTCTCTGAGCTTCCTGGACATCCTGGAAGTCTATTTCCTTTGTCAGATTAGGGAAGTTCTCCTTCATTATTTTTTCAAAGAAGTTTTCAACTTCTTGCTCTTCTTTGTCTCCTGGTATCCCTATGATTCAGATATTGGAACATTTAAAGTTGTCCCAGAGGTTCCTAAGCCTCTCCTCATTTTTTTGCATTCTTGTTTCTTCATTCTGTTCTGTTTGTATGTTTATTTCTTCCTTCTGCCCCAGACCATTGATTTAAGTCCCAGTTTCCTTCCTTTCACTGTTGGTTCCCTGTGCATCTTTCTTTATTTAGCTTTTCATAGCCTTCACTTTTTCCTCTATTTTGCGATCATACTCAACCATTTCTGTGAGCATCCTGATTACCAGTGTTTTGAACTCTGCATTTGATAGGTTGACTATGTCTTCATCACTTAGTTGTATTTTTTCTAGAGCTTTGATCTGTTCTTTCATTTGGACAACATTTTTTTTTTTTTTGGTCTTGGTGTTCCTGGTATGTAGTAAGGGGTGGAGCCTTAGGTATTCATCAAGGTGGGCAACCCACTTTGCTGGATTGTGCTGCTGTATGTGAGGCGGGGGTGGTCCAAGAAGGAAAATGCAGCTTGCTCAGCTCTCGGCCAACTTTCAGTCACTTCCTCTGCTACCCACAAGCAAATTGGGCCCTTCTGGTGCTGATGCCTGGGTGGGTGGTTTGTGTACATTCCGGGACCCTGTGGGTCTCTCCAGTGAGCTCTCCTGTGATGCTGGGAGCTTCTCCTGCCTCCAAAACCCCCACAGGTTTTTTCAGTCAGAGAGCTTAAGGCTTTATTTCCCCAGGCTTGAACCCTGGGTTGCGTGGTCTGTTTCGCACCCTAGTTGTTCCTCCAAGTTTTTTGGCACACAAATATGGGACCACTCACTCTGCCTCGCTGCCCCAGTCCTCCAGCTGCTGCCTTGCTGCTATCTCCACCCCTCCTACTGGTCTTGATGAATGTTTCTTCTTAAATTCCTTGGTTGTCGGACTTCCATACAATAGGATTTTCTGGCAGTTCTGGTTATTTTTGTTTTTAAATTTGTTGTTGTCCTTCTCTTGGTTGTGTCAGGAGACAAAGTGTACATGTCTATGCCTCCATCTTGGCCAGAAGTGTTCTTTATTTATATTGAGTAATATTCTGGTAGCATTTTGTGTATTGAAGAACAATAACTCATTGAATTTTTGAAAAGTGATGAAAATATTAAGGAATCAAGAAACATATTTTATGAGTAAAAGAATTTTTAAAATGTTTAGCACTTATATTTAAGTCTTTTCTCCATCTCAAGTTTATTTTTGTGTATGGTATAAGTTGGTGGCCAAGTTTCAGTTTTTTTACATGTATCTGTTCAGATTTCCCACACCCTTTGTTGAAAAGGCTAGTTTTACTCTATTGTATGCTTCTGCCCCCTTTTTTGAATATTAATTGACCATGGAGGGGGGATAAAGGTGAAAAAGGAGGGGAAGGGTCAGCAAGGAGAATGTATAAAGGAACCATGGACAAAGCCAAAGGGGTTAGGATTGAGAGTGGGTGGTGGAGTGGGTGGGGTGGGGGAGAGTGGCAGGGGGAATGGAGGCAACTGTACTTGCACAACAATAAAAAAGAAAAAAATTCTAGCTACTACCAACAAAAATAAATAAATAAATAAATAAAATTTAAAAATGTTTAGTACAACCGATTTAAAAAAATATTCAGCAATTTCAACTTGCATAAGTTATACATTCAGTTTTTGGTCAACTGGAAATAATAACCAGGGATCCTGGCATCTCATCACTTGCTTCTTCCACTAGCAGACACTGGATCCTCATGGTGACAATATTCCCTTGAAAAGGCTCTGAGCTATGGAGGGGAAGAATGGGAAAGAAGTGACTGTCCTAAGAGCAAATGAGGCAAGGCCAGGAGAGACTCTTAGTATATTATTATAATATTTGAGGTAAATGAGACAATCTTCCTTTTCATTTAAAACTGTTGTCAGATTCAACAAATAGAGCTACTAGCTTAAGTGTAAATGGACACCTGTTTCTCATTGAGAAAATATTTTAAACATCAGATGTAAATTAAAATGTTTCACATATTTTAAATAGAGTATAATTCATAAAAACTGTTTACATGTTGCAATAAAGTAAAATCTTAGCTTGGCAGTTTTGATTTGTTATTTAACAGACATCTCTGCATAATTTTGGTATGGAGGTAGAAGCGTTACTGATATTTCCTAAATATGAAGTGATTCTGGCTCTTCAACATTGGTTTTACACCAGAATGAAAATGAGTTTTTGCTTTGGGTTTGGTCATCAGAATTCCTTCTTGCTGTTGTATACGTAACAATTTATACAATATCAGAGTCTGATGTTTTACTGCAAAATGAAAATTCTAAACCTTAAATCATAAGGACACTGTGGATTTGATCATTCTTAATGTTTGTGAGGCCATGAAATAGTTTAGGGAATTCTATTATGCATTTCAAACTGCATGGTTAATATTTCCAACCATGAAATGATAATAGAGTTTATTCCCAAACTTGCAAATGAAACCTAGGAAGATTCATGGAGGGCAGCACTCTGGAGGATGGTATTTGAATTCAAAATGACATTGTTAAATTGAAGAAGTAACCAGAAATCAACAAAAGGAAGTTTAACAGGGACCAGTGGAAATCATGATAAAAAAAATGTGGCACAATTGCAGAAATAAAAATTCTATAGGAAAATGCTTTTGTATTCAACTCAGTTGATCATAGTATAAGTATAAAGTAGGTCAAGTACTAATTAAGCCTGCTTTTTCTTTCTTTTTAATATATTATTACAACACATGACTCCTTGACTAGCAGCCACCTTGGATCTCTTTCTTGTTCCTTACTCTCTTCATCTTCTTCAACTTTTATTCCTTACTCTCTTCATCTTCTTCAACTTTTTCCAGGCTTTCTGCTCCCTACAGCAGTCACCTGGTTAGTTCTGACCCTAATGGCAATAGTGGTAAATAAAGAAGTCATCCCAAACTTCAGCAGGAAATGACCATGAGGTCAGTCTACATCCCAGATTGATAACATTCTCAGTTCCAGGCGGCTCAGTTAGATAGAAGCCAAGCAAGCATACAGAGTGGGGCAAAAGCAGGCTTACAGTTGTGAGTACAAAAGCCACAGAATTTATTCTTGTATAATTATTTCTGAATTATTGTATTATTTTTCATATAAAAAACTGTCAACCTTTTTTTCCCACCCTGTATTTTGACATAGTTCTCTATGTGTGCACTAATGTCCCCCACTCCCCAGTCTTAAGTGTGGCCCTGGGATTTTGCAAAAAGAGAGGTACACTAGTCAGTTCTTGTTAACAAAAGATACAGCGAGGTTTATCTGTGGCTCTGAACAATGTCAAAGACCTAGGCTGCTACTCTGGTCAATAGGTGGCAGAGATAAGAACTAAAATCATGCTCTAAAGACAGAGACAGACTCTTAGATGGAGAACAGATGCCAGCTAGTGGGGGTGGGGGAGGTGGAGGTGAGATTAGGGGGTGAAGGGATTGAGCAAAAAAGAAAAAGGACTCATGGACAACAGAGTGCTGATTGCTGGGGGAGAGGGGTACAAGGGGATTAAGTGGGAATGGAAAAACTATAATAAAGATTATATATTTAAAAATTAAAAATAAATAAAATCATGCTCTAGGATAAAGGTATATTTCACCTTATAAGAAACAATCAAACCTCTCTTAAAAAATACTTGTGCCATTTTACACATTCCCAGCACATATGAGATTAACATTACTCCCCATCTTCAACATGATTTTATATTGTCTTCTGTTTCTTTAATTTTAGCAGTTTTAGCAGGTATCATCATATGGTATCTTATTAGGGTTTCAATTTGCATTCTCCTTTGAGTTTTCAAATTGGATTTCTAGGAAGACTAATGATGTTAAGCACCTATTCACACACTTACTGGCCATTCATATATCTTTCTTTGTAAATTGTCTGTTCAATACTTTTGCTAATTTTTAATTAGATTGTTTGTCTTTTCATTATTGATTTTTAGAAGTCCTTTATATATTCTTGACATAATTTATTTGTGAGAAATGCATTTTGAATATTTTCTTCTAGGCTGAGGCTTACTTATTCATTTTCTAAATGATGTCTTTTGATAAGCAGATATTAATTTTGATGATCTCCAATTTATTGGGATCTTTATTCCCTATTATGGTTTGTACTTTTCAGGTTCTATGTAAGAAGTTTTTGCTTTCTATTAGGCAATAAAATGTATTTGCTTATATTTTCTTCAAGAACTTTTTGGTTCTATGTTTTATGTTCAAATGTATGGTCATTTCAAGTAAAATTTTAGACATGGAATAAAGTAGAAATATAAGCCATTCATTCCTCTATTGTTAGTATTTGGTAGTTCCAGAACTATTGGTTAAAAAAGCCTTTTTCCGCCCATTTAAATAACATAGTTCCTTTGTCAAAAATTGGTTGATCAGACTCAATATTAATATTAATATAGTAATACTTCCCTAACTGATGTATGAATTCAAACGATCCCAATTAAAATTCTAGCAAACTTTTTTTAGTAGAAATTGACAGGTTGATTTTAAAATCTGTACAAAAATGCAAAACATTTAGAAGGTACATTGGTAATTTAGTGGCAGAATCTTTGCCTGCCAAAATAACTTAAACGTTTCTCATTTATTGATGTTTTTCTTTTTAAAAATATATTTTCTATATATTCGGTCAATATATTTTATTTTTCAAATAAATTTTCATTGTATTTTTTTCATTACCATTTAGTTCCCCTTGTACCCTCCCCCATCATCACCGTGCTCCTGTCCATGAATCCTTTTTCTTTTTTGTTCAAGCCATACACCCTCTTACTCTCCCCCCACTTAGCTGTCATCCTGCTCTCTATCTATGAATTTGTCTGCATTTTGCTTTCTAATTGTTTGTTCATTAGATTCCACATATGAGTGAAATCATTAGATATTTATTTCTCTGATTGGCTTATTTCACTTAGCATAATGTTCTCCAGGTCCATTCATACTGTCACAAATGATGAAACTTTCTTCTTTTTTATGGCCCAGTAACATTCCACTGTATGTGTCCCATAGTTGTTTCATCCACTCATCTACCTATGGACACTTGGGCTGCTTCCATATCTTGGCAATTGGAAATTATGCTGCAGTGAACATAGAGATGCTTATGTTCTTATTAATTAATGTTTTCGGTTCCTTTGGGTATATGCCCAGAAGTGGGATCACGGGGTCCAAAGGCAGATTCATTTTTAACTTTGTTAGGTGTCTTCATACTGCTTTCCAAAGTGGCTGCACCAATCTGCATTCCCACCAACAGTGCAAAAGGGTTCCCATTTTCCACATCATCACCAGCACTTGCTGTTTTTTGATTTATTGATGATAGCCATTCTGACAGATATGGGATGATACCTTATTGTGGTTTTAATTTGCATTTCTCTGAAGATTAGTGACATTGAGCATCTTTTTATATTTCTATTGGCCATCTGTATGTCCTCTTTGGAGAAGTGTCTATTCAGGTCTTTTGCCCATTTTTTAATTGGGTTGTTTGTTTGTTTGGTATTGAGATTTGTAAGTACTCTGTGAATTTTGGATATTAACCCTTACCAGATATATTGGTGAATATGTTCTCCCATTCTGTGGGTTGTCTTTTTATTTAGTTGATGCTTTCCTTTTGTTGTGAAAAAACTTTGTGTCCAATATAGTCCCACTTTTTTATTTTTTCTTTTCTTTCCCTTGCCCAGGGAGATATATCTGATAAAATATTGCTGTGAGCAATGTCCTAGATTTTGCGGTCTATGTTTTCTTCTAGGACTTTTATGGCTTTGGGTCTAACATTAAAGCGCTTAATTCATTTTGAATTTATTCTTGTGTATGGTGTGAGAAGATGGTCTAATTTCATTTTTCTGCATGTATTTGTCCAATTTTCCTAACACTATATATTGAATAAACTACCTTTGATTGATTTCTTAGAGACAGAGAGGACGGGGAAGAGAGAGAGAAAAAGAAACATCAATTTGTTGCTATTATTTTTGCATTCATTGGTTGATTCTTGTATATGCCCTGACTGGAGATTGAACCCACAACCTTGGTGTATCAGAACAATGCTCTAACCAACTGAGTTACTGGGCCAGGGGCACAAAAAAAATTTTAAAATAACATATTTAGAAGATTTATTCTACCCTATTTCAAGACTTATTATAAAACTAATCACAATAATTTGGATATTTGCAAAAAGATATATATATATATATATATAACAGAAAAGAGAGTACAGAAATGGACAAATTCTCATTAGAGAAATGACAATTAAAAACACAAGGACATATCCTTACTATACTCATTATAAAAGCTGAAGTTTAAAAGCCATCACCAAAAATATGGCCATTCTGGTGAGGTGAAACAACTGCAACTCTTTATGCTTTTGGTTGGAATGCTATAATGACCCTGAAAAAGTAAAAAACAAAACAAAACAACCCCCCCCAAAACTGGAAAGAGATTGGTAGTATCTTAAAAATCTCAATATATGCCCACAATATTGCATGGTAATTTTACAACTAGTTATTTACCCAACAAAAAATGAAATGAATGTCCATACAAACACTTCTACGCAAGTATTTATTACAGCTTTATTTATAATATCTAAAAACTAGGGGAAATCCAAATATTCCTCAATAAGTGAATAGACAAGCAAATTGTGTATCCATATAATGGAATACTATGTAGCAATAAAAAATAGAGAATTATTGAAACATACAACAAGCTCTGTTCTCAGATCATGTTGAGTGGGAGAATTATGCCAGGGAAATTGGAGTGCATATTGTGTAATGTCATTTATATGAAATTCTACAAATTGTAAGCTAATTTATAGTGTCAGAAAGCAAGTCATTTATTCCTGGGGATGGGGTATTTAAATATGAAAGGTTTACAGATTTGTAGAGCATACTTCGTGGAAATGAAGGAAATATTTATCTTGAACAAGAATGTATACACATGCCCAAACTAATCAAATCATATACTTTAAATATGTGCAGTTCATTATACTTCAGTTATACCACAGTGAATATAAAACATCAATTTATTGTGTATGTGTGGTCTAGAAGTGCCATTCCTAAGGTTTTATCTAAGAGAAATGAAAACATGTGCACATAATAGGTTTGTAAAAGAAATTTTCAGCCTGGTTGGTGTAGCTCAGTGGATTGAGCACGGGCTGGGAAACAGTCCCGGTTCGATTCCCGGTCAGGGCACATGCCTGGGTTGCGGGCCAGGTCCCCGGTGAGGACCATGTGAGAGGCAACCATACATTGCTGTTTCTCTCCCTCTTTGTCTCCCTCCCTTCTCCTCTCTCTAAAAATAAATAAAATCTTAAAAAAAAAAAAAGAAATGTTCATAGCAGCCTTACTTGTTATAGTCAAAAGCTAGAATGAAGCCAAATGTCCTTAACTGAAGAAAGTGGTAGATTCAGTAATACAAAAGAAGGAGCTACTAAAACACATAGCACAAATGACTTTTAAATATGTTATCTTAAGCACAAGTAGCCCGACCACTTTCCCTGCAGGGAAAATCACAAGTATTTGATTCATTCCTATAAACTCCCAAATGAGGCAACATGATCTATGGAGTTAGATATCAGAAATTCATTATCTCTTAAGGGAGGGGTGGAACTGATTGAAAATCAGAAAACTTTCTGTGATGATGTAAATGTTCTTTATCTTGTTTTAGATAAAAGTTACATATCTACATATAACTGTTAATTTTTTTTTAAACTGCACTGTGAACTTTATCACATGTAGGAAGAGAAAGAGACATAAGAGAGAGGGAGAGAAGGAGGGAGGAGTAAGGAAGAAAGGAAAGAGGGGAGCTAGAGCAAAGAAAAGAATGGTAAAAAGGAAAAAGAGAGAGATGGATGGATGAAGGAAGGGGCAAAGGAAAGCAAGAGAAGAAAAGTCAACTCATACACCAGCTATTCTTTAAAGCTAGAGGTAGGATCTTAAAAAGATACTAGATAGATAGACTACCACTGTATATCTACAGCATTACTCAGCTGTCTTGTTTTATTCCATAAATAATAGTTTAAAATATTATAGCACAATCCATGATAAGCAAGTAGTTGAAAGTAGGAAACTTTCTTCTTTATAGAAGAATTCTAGGTGGAAAATAGAATACTATGACTTAACATCACTATTTTAATGAAATATTGGCCTAGGCAATGCTCATCAATAGATACTAAGACTATTAGGTAAAAGATGGGTGAGAACCTTTAGGCTAGTCGGAGCCAGGTTAAGAGCACCTGAACCCATTGATCAATCATGGCACCACTATAAGTGAGATGCCCAGCAATTTGAGGCTTACCTTCACATGTGATGCCGACACATTAGCACTGCCTAAGAGACATTTTTGAAGAAAAAATCATTTATTCTGAATCTAATCAAGCTTTAACTAGGGGAAATACATAGATTAGAGGAACAACTTAAAGAACAGCATAAAGAAGCTATCAAACAAATCCAGAATATGAAATATTTCTCAAGACAAATGGTTCAATTTTCCAAACAAAAAATTTGGAGGAGAGAGGCTGTTATAGACTACAGAATTAAGAGAGATTACAACCAAACTTAATGTATAGACATTTTTTGGATCCTCGTTTGAAGAAACCAACTACAAGGAGACTTACCTAAGGCCATTGAAGAATTTGAATATGGACTGGTTATTAAATGGTCTAAACAAAATTAATTTGTTAGGTGTGATAATGTCCTTGTGGGAGTATCTTTTAAAGTATGTCCTTGTCTGTTAAAGTATGTGGAAGCACACTGAAGTATTTATGAGTGAAGTGATGTTGTATATAGGATTTGCTTTATAGTACTCTGAAAAAATGAGGGACTGAGGTTAGGCTAAACAACATAACATTGATAAATGTTAAAGCTGGTGATGAGTATATGGGGAGGACCCCAATAAAATGGAATTTATTTCTAAAAAATTGTGCATTTATTCTTACATATTTAAACTTTAGTCACCTTCAAAGTACTCGCATGTTATGCAACACATTTATTTAAACATTGTTTTTCCACTGCTCAAAACAGTTTTTGAACTTGTCAATTTTGATGCCTTTTAGTGCTTCTGCCATTTTTTGTTTCACCTTTTCCACATCAGGAAAACATTTCCCTTTGAGGACTTTTTTCCATCCAGGGAAACAAACAAACAAAAAAAGTCACTTGGGGTGAGAGTGGGTGAACAGAGAGGGTAGGGCACAGGGGTCATGCCATTGTTGGTCGAAATCTGTTGAACACTCAACGTGGTGTGGGTAGGTGATCTCGTAAATCACTGATCAGGAAATAGGCAAATGCAGTGAAGAATCTTCGGAAAAAATCACTGAAGCATAGGATAGCCTCTCACAACACCACCAGCTGGTACACTGATACAGATGGGTTCCTAGGACACTGACCTTGTAGTGGCAGACTGTACTACTAGGGGCCCACCCTCAAGAAGATAATTCCTGGGTTTTTTGAGTCCCCCATGGTATACAGGTTCATTACACTCTTTTTTCTAATATTACATGTGTAAAAGTTTTATAATGGAAAACATAAATGCTTACCAAAAATCCTCATTTCATATTTTCTTTTTAATATTTTATAAGCATTTAATGATATTATGATCCTAACTTTATTTATTTTTCTTATGTTGTGGAATGCATTTATTTTTACATCTTACAACATTTTATGACAACTAAGCATATGTAAGCATATGTTTTCATCTTTAGAAAGATACTAATGTACTCATAAACAATTTTTCCATTCTTAACACTCCTTCTTCAACCTCATATCCCTTCTACTATAAAAGAAAAAGCACAAAAGATATGCAAAACTCAATCCTCTATGAGAAGACTTCCTGCTGTCTAAGCCGGAGTGTGTTTACATGTTTGCATACGGTTGGACTGCTACCCACTGCCCAGCATGTGTCCTAGTGAGTCCCCTGCACTCCCAGGAAGTAGAGTAAAACAACATACTGAAAATAAATTCTGTAACTCAAATTTTATTTTAGCTTTTCTCCCTCTTAGAGTACTAAAAGAAATAAAAGCTTTATAAAGGGACAATGGAAATTGCATTACGTCTTACTTTGTGCATCAAGTCCTAGTATGAATATATTATCTCCTGTTGTCTATATTTCAGCTACAGTGAATTTATTGCTGTTCCTGGAACATTCCAAACCCATTCTCTTTTAGGATGTTTGCATCGGTTCCTTCATATACTTCCAGGCTCAGCTCAAATGCCATTTCTTCTGAGAGATGTTTCTGAGTACTTAATCTAAAATAGTTCATCCTACCATCACATTTACCCTACTTAACTTCTTCTAAGCACTTACCATTATCTCTTCTTTCATTTCCTTATTATCTGTCTTTATGTGCACCACAATCCCCGACTAGAATGAAAGTTCAGGGATCTTGTCCATATGGTTTATTGTTATATCCACAGTGACTTAAACAATAATTGACAATCAGTAGGCATTTAATACATACTTGTGGCTTGAATAATTTTTTGATACTGATAGAAATGTATATGATGTCATGACTTTATGCCATAACACATCAGCAACAACAATACAAATTATATTATTATTATGATATTTTTCAAAAATTTCCTTGTTGCGGTGTCTTGATTGAAACTGGAGATGGCAGTGTAATAAAAACAGCTGGGACTCTAAAAATGAACAATAATCAATATACACACAAATAATATTAATAGTTTTAATATACTATATTTCTAAGTTAAATAATAACACTCTTTGGAGCAACATCTTATTAATCTTCATCACATCTACATAAATTCTAAGATGAAGAAGCTACCCAAAAGTATTAAATAATTTAGAAAAAACACTGAACATATCTATGACAGAATTCAAGACTTCTACCCAAAAATCAACTATTTACCCATTCATTCAATAAGCACTTATTTGGAACCTATTACTTGTGAGGTATGATACTGGACACTGCCATGAGCAAATCAGACAAGAGCCCTCTCTTCATAAGATATTTTTAAAGTCTACTATGTACCTATTTAACTCCTCATTTTATGGAAGAAAAAACATCAAGGTTTGTGAAGCTTTTCAAGACACAAAAATTTCATAGTTAGTCAAGATAATAACCTATGACATCCAAGCCACATCTCTCTAAACCAACCATTAGACCCTGATATTGGCAATGGCATAATGATCAGTTAGAGGAAATTTCTATACAATGGATATTTACTTACAGTTTTTGAATTAAATAACCTGTATAAAGATATGATATTACACTTCTGCTTCATCTACTTTCCTTCATGATTGTTCTCTAGAGAAACAGTTTTCAATTTTTGGCTTAAACTCGCCTGAAGGTGAAAAGAGTATATTTTTAAAAACAAATGTGAGGTCAAAGAAATCTTCAGTTTCAAGTTTTAATTGTATGAGCCAAGAAGGGAAGTGGGCCAACCCTCCTGGGTGATCCCATCTGTCCTGGTTCCAGTGACCGACTAAACTGCTGATTTGACATTCCAGGGAATTGGGATGTGTTCTTCACTGGAGAAATCCCAAACTGCCTGACAAAACCTAAAGCATTTGACCTTTCCAGTCTTACCTCTTTTATTATTGAAAATGAAAAGAGAAAAAGGAAAGTGAGAGAGCAAACAGAACTACACGAAAAGTTGTTTATCAGACTCCATCAGAAGCAACACCTCAAACCTTTTTTAAATGTGGTCACAGAATTGTTAACATCAGTGTGAAATTGGGCCAAACTGAAATGCAAACTCATTTCAGAGAGCCCTTCTTGTTATGGGCCTCCAGTGGTTAACTGGAACCCCAAAGCATATACAGGTATGTATGTACATGTGCACGTATGTTAGTGCTGTGAGTGGGAGGGGAATATGTTTTAACATTTCTGTAGTTTACTCTGTCCCTAAGGAAAGACATGAGTTATGCAATGCCAGAGGAAAACTGAAAGACAGAACAAAATTAATAATATAAATTCTGCCCCCTGTTTTCCTTTATTAAACAGTGAGCACATTTTATTAAATATTTTATTGTTGCTCCATTACAGTTGTCCCAATTTTTTCCCTTGCTCTCCTCCACCCAGCCCAGTCCCTGCTCCCACAGTCAATCCCCACCCTGTTGTCCATGTCCATGCGTCAGTCATACATGTTCCTTGACTAGGCCCTTCCCCTTCTTTCCAACCTTATCCCCCTCCTCTCACCTGTCACTCCTCTGGTCACTGTCAATCTGTTCCTTGTTTCCATGCCTCTGCTTCTATTTTGCTCATTAGTGTATTCTGTTCATTAGGTTCCTCTTATAGGTGAGATCATATAGTACTTGTCTTTCAGCAACTGGCTAATTTCGCTTAGAATAAACTTAAAGAAAATAAAACCTAAAATGTTATATCTGGAAGATTTTGTGATTCCAGGAAGATATAACAGTGCTAGGTAGACTAAATCCAGTCAAAATCCCATCAGTTTTTAAATACATAAAATTATATTGATTTTATTAATATAAAAATATAATATATAATTTATAATAATTATATATTATATATTTTACATATTACCTCATATATTTATATTCTATATAATTAAAATTAACAATATTAATAATTATATATAATTAAATATGTTTTATAATTTGTAGGTAGCTATGTATATATAGAAATACTTATATAGATGTATAGATATGAGAATTTAAAAAGGGCTATCTGGTGAATTTCTAACTTTTTTTCTTTTCCTTGGCCATAGAGACCAAACATTAGTTGTTATTGGAATATTTATATTTGTTTAGATTCATAATGAGAGAAAGCCCAGGTAAGCATTTCTGAAATTGCAATAATTTTTCCTTATAATATAGTGAATTACATTTATGAGTTTTCAGTTCTATTGCCCAAATAGGAAGAAAGATAATAGATAAGTTATTCTCTGAGGGTGGAGATCATTTTACCATGAAGTATTCCAGGTACCAAGTGACTTTGGGAAATGTATACAATTGACGAGTTCTATAACACCATTTTATGAACAATAATAACATTATATATCCCTGTGTGGTCTTCTGTTTAGGGGGCTGTTTGCAAACCATGAGTCCCATCAAGTCTTAACATTAAAATTGCTATTTTCTCATACAATTTACAATCAAAAGAAGAAGAAAAGGAGGAGGAGGAGGAGTAAAAGGAGGAGGAAGGAAAGGGAAAGGGAGAGGATTGTGCAAAATATATAAAACTTATCTACTCCCAGTAAATTAACATATGTATCTTCTGTTTTTCCACCATCCCTAAATCCTCCTCTGCCTTCTTGTCTGAGATTGTGTTATTTCCTGCTCAAGTAACACTCTACTTTCCATTTTTAGTTTTCAAATAATCAGCTTCTCAGATAATCTGAGTCTCTTCCAGTCTTCCTTAGGAAATCACTCCCATTCCCTCATCCTGGGCTTTCTCACCATCTCCAACTACTCTCCTACTCTACTTCAGACTGTACTTCACAGTCACACATTTCACCATTTTGCTCCAATTACAAGCTCCTATTTTTTACCCACCTCCTGTGTTATTCCTCAGTCTCACTAAATCTGTTATTTGTTCTCAATGAGACTTCTAATTCTTTGATACCTTAATTTTCTTTCTATCAGCTTTCTTCCAATATTATTCCTTACACCACCAGCCTAGATCTATTCTTTTTTTTCAAAAAAGAGTTTATTTCCTGGCTGGTGTATGTCAGTGGATTGAGTGCAGGCTGCAAACCAAAGGGTCCCTGGTTCGATTCCCAGTCAGGGCACAGGCCTGAATTGCGGGCTGGGTCTCCAGTGGGGAGCGTGTGGAAGGCAACCACACATTAATGTTTCTCTCCCTCTCTTTCTCCCTCCCTTCCCTTCTGTCTAAAAAGAAATAAAAATCTTTAAAAAAAGAGTTTATTTATTTTAGAGAGGCAAAGGGAGGGAGAAAGAAAGGGAAACATTGATGTGTGAAAGGTACATCAATTGCCTCTCACATGCCCTAGTTGGGGACCTGGCCCACAACCCAGGTATATGGCCTCACTGGGAATCGAACCAGTGACCTTTGGATTCACAGGCTGGTGCTCAATCCACTGAGCTACACCGGCCAAGGCTAGATCCATTCTTTTGAGCACGTTATAACTCTTGCTCCTTTTACTTGTTGCCCAGTTTTCATCTCCATTAAAATTTCCATATATGTAGCAATTCTACAAAATACTTTATATTTCTACACCAGGGCTGCTAAGTCCAGATAAAGAAACTCATATAGCCATATAGATGTGTGTCACTGTGAATTTTGGTTTTGAGTATAAGCTGTAATTCACGGTCAGTTCTCAAATGTACTGCATAACCCTAGTTGACACCCTCATGTATTTTGTCATAGTTTTTATTTAGTCCAAATCCAAATCTTATTTTTCTTACTCCCAGCAAATAATCTACAAAACAAATAAAAAATGAGGCAGTATCAACTCATCTAATCTACATGTAGAATTAAAGTGCTGTGTTATTGAGGAAAATGATTTGGTCCTTAGGTATGGAAGAGATGAAGAGAGATGGTTGTTGCAGTGACCAGCTCTTCTGCTCCTGGGCTCTTTCAGGTGTGAATTGAAGCTATTGTGAATTACCAATAGAGTCACAAGATACTACTATCACTACTTCCTCTAATATTACCACTACTAGCACTGCCTCTGGTGTTTATGCTGCTATGTCATTAACTGCTTTCATGTATGCTTTCCCAATTTGTGAAGGAATTGCATGTAAATACATTTAATTAGTGATATTATCAGAAGACTTAGGAAATGCAAGGTAAAGGAAAAAAACTTAGTATAAAAAGAGAAATTTTTTTAAATAATAGAACTCAGGCCTTTTGTACAACAAAGGGCAGATATTCCCTAATATATGTAAAACATCATCTTAAAAGTTTGATTTTTACTTTTTCACTATAAAATCCTCTGTTTAATACTGTATCTTTCAATGCCCATCCCCAGAGTGTGAAAGGAATTAGTAAACTAATCAGTTTCAACTACTAACAAGGGAACATGTATATTTATTCTCACTTTGATTTTAGCCAAGAATCATATCACAATGTTTTGGAGAATATGTTTACAACTGTTCATCTTCTTTATTACAGGGATGTTCAGAAATTTTTGCACCTTATTTAAAGCTTATTGAAAGGCTCTGGGTGTCTGTAATTGTATTAACCCCAGATACCTTCATATATAAAGTGAGACAAAGGAAAATCTTCCAGTTGCATTCAGATACCAAGTGTAGATGGCTTTGTTTAATGGGTAAAACGTGTGAAAAATAAACCAAACAGATAGGATTTGACAGATTTTGATAATAATAAACTTAACACAGACCTAAACATAATGGGATTGTAAGAAAAAAATTCTAAAGAAAAATTTGGATGCCACAAAGACTCTCTGCACAGGTAACGTCAGACTTAGATTTTTCAGTATAT
The DNA here is from genome assembly GCA_004026765.1 of Micronycteris hirsuta. NCBI lineage: Eukaryota > Metazoa > Chordata > Mammalia > Chiroptera > Phyllostomidae > Micronycteris > Micronycteris hirsuta. Next base: position 18,429 of record PVJI01015479.1, read on the forward strand.
GCAGTGGTTAAAAACTTGAACTTTGGCACTAGACAGTCCTATGTCAGTATCCCACGCCTGCCAATTCCTGGTTCTATAGTAATGTATGCTTTAAAATTCCCGTGTCTCCGTTTCTTTGTTTATAAAATAGGTATAAAATGTTTATCTCACTATCAAGCACTTAGCACTATACGTAGTTAAAAATTAGTAAGCATCATCTATTATGTTACATATTACTTTAGAGGATGATTAGAGACTGATGTGAAATCAGGGTGGGAAAGAGATTTGACAGAATGTCAGATGAGGCAGATTTGAAAAGTACGATAATATTTAACCTTACAGGTGAGAAGGTTGTGAGAGACAGCAAAGAGGCCTTCAAATATATGAGAATCCATCATGAGGAAGTGCATTTTAATTTGTAATGTATGCTGTCAAAGACAGGAGGCAAAATGACAGAGATTCAATTGATTAGCCATTTGGGGTCAGATATTACCAAAAATGCCATAAACCTGTCATGTGGTTATGCAATACCTCTATCATTTATTTTTTTTTTAAATGAGGGTTACTGTATAGATGAGATAAAATCAAATGTGTAAAGAACCAGTGGATGAAAGCTATCAAAGGGCAATAGACACAGGCTCTGTGACCATGAACAAAATATTTCAGAGGAGGTTCAGTTGGTCCAATTAGTGATCTACAGGTCCCCTCAAAAATATAAGATATCACTATTAGCAAATATGTGACCCAACTCTCCTCTCAAGCTCTGCCTGAAGTGCCTAAACAGAGTTTCTCTCCTAATAGATAATTATTTTAAAATTATTTTATTTCTTGTATAGAAACTCTGAGACCAGGGAAAGATCAAACAAACAAACAAGCTTCCTGAAAGCAAGATGAAGGTAAATTATACTGTGGACATGGGTAAAAGAATCAGTGCAAAGATATTAATGAACCAGGTTTTCAAAGACAAATAAAATTTGAAATACTACAGTCATGCCCCGGTGTCTGTGCTTGGTTATAATGAATTCATTTCAACCTCTTCTAAAAGAAGACCAATATTTTAACAAGGTTCTTTTGATACTTTTCATAAAAGACTGAGGCAGTTCAACCTTATAAATAATTTTAATTTAGTGATAAGCCATGGTATCACAAGTTCCATTCATGGAATTCCTGAGACTACCAGTAAATTTTATACTCATCTGTATATAACTACATTAAAACTAAAAAAAATCAAAACCCAATAATAACCAAATATACCTTTAATGATGTCAGTGGCTTTAGCTTAAATATAACTGTTGAATTGTCAAAGAAATGAACATGTAAGTGACTTTGAAGAATTATATTGTATTTAGTGAAGTATCAGTTCTTTGGCAGCACTCCCACTGCTGGCAAGGTTGTAGTGAAAATCAAACACCAGTTCACTGCTATTGGCATTGTAAGTCTGGCAAGCCCTATACAAAGACAAATAAAAGTATGCAGCAAAAACTCCACAAGGACAGTCATATCTTTTGAGTCAATCATTTCGCTCCTGGGATTTATCTTAAAGAAAATAATTAAGCATGCCTAAAACATAAATGTAGCAATATTATCAATAATTGAAAAAACTAGAATTGTCTGAGCATTTCACATTAATAAAGTGTTTAATAAATTATACCATGATAACAGAACAAAATGTTCCATAACCAATATTTAGAAAAATGATAAAATATTTGGTATATTAAGTGAAACTTACAGAATAGATATACCCATAGTAAACTTTTGGGTAAACTATATGTACGTGATATAGAAGGCAGTTTTTAAAGTTAATTAAATGACAAATGTATTACATTTTCAAAACTTAGTTTTTAATTAATTGCTATTTCAGTGAAGAGTAATAAAAGAGCCCAAATTGGCAGAAGATATATGTTAATTAGATGAAACTGTCAATCAAGTGACACAGTTTTTCCTTATATTCCCACATAATGTGAATCTCCAAATTCTTGAAGTGTAAGGTTACTTTGATCTTACGCCAATCATTTTACTCTCCCAAGTTCTTTTTTATACATTTATTTTTATTGTATTTTTTCATTACCATTTATCGTCCATATACCTCCTTCCCCCCTGCAATCACCACACTTTTGTCCATGCCCATGAGTCCTTTTTCCTTTTTACTGAATCCCTCCATCCCCTAACCAAGTTCTTCTGTGTTTTCTATACATGATAAGAAGAAAGTGATAATAAAGAAAAATATTATAAAATGTAAGACTTTAAAGTATTTTGAAAATAAAAAGATGTAATGAAATACTGATTAATAAAAATATTAGCAGGAGAAGGACAAGCAAAGGTTTCCAAGGAAAACAAAATTCTCCCCTTTGAGGAATGTTAGATTGTGAGAGACCGTTTTGTGTGGCATGGGCCCAGCTCCCAGTGGAGAGCGACACAGGACACACGCCCACGGACAGGTTCTCCCTTGGGGAATCAGGACTGCTTTGTACCTAGGCAGCTTTGAGACTTGCTTTTGCTAAAACTCCCTCACCCTGGATTGAGGCAACAAACACTTACTGCATATCTTTAAAGTAACTTCCTAAAGTCTGTGCTAAACCTCCCAAGTAGGGAGTATAACCAGTTCAACCACTTTTGCCCTAGATCTGTAACATCCTTCTCTTTGAAGTAATTAGCAACATCCTCTCCTTTGTTATCTGTAAAAGGTAATCACCTACAGGGAACCTGTGCATAGTAAATGAGAACCATCCTTCATGTAATATACCCAGAAAAGCAATAAAAGCCTTTCAAGGCAAGGGTCAGCACTCTCCCCTTGAGAGAGTGGCCATGCCTTCCCTTTTCCTCCACAGGACTCAGTACTCCGTGTGAATTTGTCTGGTGTCTCAGCCACGATGCCGCGGACACTGAAGGCCAGTGTCTGCGTCATTAGATAACGCCTGCGCATTGAGAAGGATGTGCTATTTTCCTATGTGGCTCCTAAGCTAAGTGAGACAAACTCCTTGCTTACAGTAGTTAATTAGGATTACCTGGCACTGTATATTGATGGATCTTTATTCAGTCCCTTGGTCCTTGAGAAATAAAAAATCCATTTCCCTAGGCTGACCCATTAATTGAAGTCATTCTTTTGGTTGTGTTTTGATTTTTTTAAAAACATATTCAATTGTGTCACTGTAAATTTTAATTTCCCAAATGGCAAAACATTTCAGAATATCTCTAAGGTGCAAGGAACTCAAGAACAGCCACAGAGGTATTAGATGTGCAGCTGCATTTCCCTCAGAAGTTTACCCAGGCCCTTCTAATTAGCCTTTTGCCGCATGACATCTCCCGTCTTCAAGAGGTTTAGGGTTGTTAATCTTCCACCAGCAATTGCATTATTAAGATGATTGAGTTTAGACTTAAGATAACTAAGGTAGACTTTACAAGCCACTCTTCAGGTTATGTTTAATGGAAGTTAATTCATGATATTGAGTGAATTACGCCAAAATTAAAAAGGTGAGGTTTTCAGGCTTTGTTAGTCAACTTTTTTGATCTCAACTTCTCCCTAAAACAGAGATAGAAACATTTGGCATAGCAACTTTCTCCTGGGAATACTTGATGGATAATTAGTTAAAGAGGGCATTCTTCCTTGCTGGATAAGGGTAAAACACAAATATGGGTTTTGAACTCACCCATCTCTTTGTCTATTCTAACTATTTTCCTACCTTCTTTGTGCACTGTTTGAACTCAGGAATTTTAAACCATTTTGCATTTACTGCCACAATTTGTGAACTATGTATGATATTTTATTTTATTTGCAATGGCAACTTATACACTAATAATCTCATGCATACTAAACTGAAAATATGACATAATAATGAAGACTTTGTATGTCCAAAGAGCTTTAGAGATAGAAATGAATTATTTTTCTTTCTTACTGGAATATAATCTTGTCTTGCAAAGCCCATATTTTTCAGTGTTCTCGCAGTTTCTCTGAAACTGAGCTAATATTTGATCAGGAAACATCTTTGTTCCTATAAACCCTAAAATAAAAAAAAGTTTTCTATGGTCTCTAGAAAGTCAGTTACATTACTCTTATTTTATTTCTTCAAAGGAATCTGAAAAAGCTCTGGCTTTTTAAAATCTCAAAATTTATTTCTATTTCTTAAAAATAATAAATAAGCCACTTTACTGAGAAAGTAAAGTAGTGTATTCACTGCAGAGTTATTGAATTGATATACTATGTATTTCTCATTTATTAGTTTAATTTTGTTATCAGCTATCTCACTGTAACATTATATTTCCCATGGGTTCACAGGAGATTTCACTCTCATTTTTTAGCTATGTTATTACTAGGTATTTCCTTTTTATCAGTTACTTATTTAAAACTTTCACTATACCTATTTAATCTCAATGAATTTGTTGAATATGTGCTTTTTCTTTATAATCAAGCTCATTTTAGATAGGATATTTACATCAGATTTTTATATAATATCAACAAGCCTCATAATTTAGACAATGGCCTTCATTTGGTTTTTCTTATCTTTTGTAGCTGGACGAAGTGGAAGGGACAAAGAGGAACAATTTGTGTAATTTCCCTCTAATAGCCACTATCCTTCTTCAAAGAAATCCTGAAATAAGAGTTCTTTTAAAAATAAGGTGGAAGCCTACCTACCTCACTGTTAATTTAAAGCTATAATTTGTGAATCACTGGATTTTACCACATTTTTGTGTAATTTGGAGATGTGAAAAGCCAGATGTTGAGGTTCCTATGTTAGGAATCTAAGGAATCCCTAAGCCTGCATCGCAGCCGTTCCTGAAGTTATAGCAACCTGTCTCAGTGCAGCGGCAGTTCATATCACTGCTCATTCACATTTGGTAACCTACCCTGCAAGATTCCCTTTGTGGGAAGATTATACATTCTCTTCTTATTGAAGGAAGACATGGACACATGACTTGATTTTCCCAACTGATGGCAACATGCTGTCTTGAATATTCCATCAGCTGGAGTCCTGATACGGAGAGGACATGAAACAGTCACAGAAAATCCACATTAGATACTGTGAGTGAGGTGAAATAATACTTTATTACTATAAGATATTAGGATTTGGGGGAGAGGTCATTTGTTACTGCAGCATACCTTAGTTTTTCATATCTGATACAAGCAGTAATGTTGGGATACTTGGAGGAACCAGGCTGAAAGAGAAGATGTTCTCCCACAAACAAACAAGCATACAAACAGTAAGTACATGACAGGACATGCACAAGAAGCAAGCACCTCAATTCTGTTGACTTAGGTTAGTTATGGAACAATAAGACTTATACAAAGGGCTTGATAGCCCCAACGTTATAATAATTACATCCTGCTCAAGGATCAAAGCAAACTTAAAGGAAATGATGGTCACTTAAGGAAATCTTGAGGCATAGTGTTTCAGGGACTGGAATAAAGATCAGACTTAAATAAGTAGTCTGTGTGTTAAGACAGGAACTTTACATGGAGATTCTACATAGCATTTAGGGGGGAAAAGAAGTTCATGTCTAGGGAAAGCAATGCCAAAGATTGAAGGATCAGGAAAGGGGTAATGGGAGCAAAGGATGATCAGAGATATGAAAAAAATTAGATTTCAATGGCTCAAAGGAAGGAATTCAGTACTAATAACTGGATTCTCACAGTATTGGAGCCTAAAATATGCACTGTGCTATTAGTACAGTACAGGAAATCTTCTAAAGAATTGCACTGATAGGAGCAGTGCTGTCTAACTTCTGTACTTCTAGAGTTCTGCAGTACTAGAGCTTATGAGCTAGAGGTTTCCCCCAGATCCCCTGCCTAAGGACATATCTGGATCTTGAAAAGAAAATAACAGGACCAATGTTTTGGTAACTGGCAAAAGCACATGACAATTACTGCCTGCAATGAACCCCTGGGTTCACAGATCACTCTGCCTCAAATAGGAATGCTATTCTCAGTATCTGCAACTTTGTGCTTTGAAATTTCCAATTAAATTAATAGAAATAGAACATAAGGGATCATACCAACAGAATAACCCAGTGAGTGAACCAGATCTGGCCACTTCAGACCCATTCCATCAGTAACCAACCTACAGAGGTGTTATTATTACGCTCAGTTTGCAAATGAGAGAACTAAAGCTCCAGAGTGAAAGTAACTTGCTTGTGACTACATAGCTAAGAAAGGTGGGGCAGGTTTTGAATCCAAATGATCTAGCTTCAGAGCCTATGCATTTTTTGCTTAATTGAATTTATTGGGGTAACATTGGTTAATAAAATAGTACAGGTTTCAGGTGTACGATTCTGTAATACATCATCTGTATATGGTATTGTGTGTTTACCACCCCAAGACAAGTCTACTTTCAACACCATTTATGCCCCCTTTACCCTCTTCTACCTCCCCCAGACCCCTCCTCCTGGCAATCACCATACTGTTGCCTGTGTCCACCCCACTGTGGAAAGTAGTTTGGAGATATCTCAAAAAATGAAATACAGAACTGCCTTATGATACAGCAATTTCACTCCTGGGTATATATCTGAAAAATCCCAAAAACGCTAATTCAAAAGAGTAAGGCATGCTTACGTTCATTGCAGCATTATTTACAATCACCAAGATATGGAAGCAGCCCAAGTGCCCATCAGTAGAGGACTGGATAAAACAACCATGGGACATTTACACAATGGAATACTACTTGGCAGCAAAAAGAAGAAAATTTTACCTTTTGTGACAGAATGGGTGGACATGGAGAGTATTATACTAAGTGAAATAATCCGTCAGAGAAAGACAAGTACCATGTTATTTCACTTACATGCAAAATCTAATGAACAAAATAAACTAACTATGCAGAGACATACTCCTGCATGTTCTCTAACAGACTGACAGCTGTCAGAGGGAAGGGGCTGGAGGCTGGGTGAGAAGGATGAAGGGATTAAGCAGAGCCTATGTTTTTTTAACCATGAGCTGAAATGCAGCCCATTTTACTGTTTAAATCTATTTAGTTGTGAATTTATTTGTGATTCAACAAAAAAGATGCTAAAAACAGGAAAGGATACATCAGATATTTTTTCATATAGCACCAATGACTTTCAAGTTTCCCCCTCATACTTTATTTGATCATGGGAGATATGGTCTGATTCTGTAATGATATAATCAAGAGATTCCTCTTTAGTATTCACAGAAGCCAAAGTATTTTCTTAAATTTAATTAAGGTTATATAAGATTTTAGGCTATATCTCTACAAAAGGAGTTAAGACCAAAAAGACCACCTGGATAATTTGCCAGGGGAGAGGAAGAACACTATTCTTCTTCTTCCCCTAATTTATCCAGTTAGATGACAGCAATTCAGGTGCTGTCCCTGAATAATTTGTGAAAATGAGCCCATTCTTGGCTTTATATGGGCTGATGGGACCAGCTTCTATTTGATCCTCACCTCATTATTCAATGGCAGTGCACATTCTGGGTCAGGAGTCAGCAGCAGTGTGAGGAGTAGGGGTGGATGGCTGGCCCATTACCACTGATAAGCCTTTTACCAAAGACAGCTCCCACTGAGAGGAGAGAACAAGACTCCAACTGGCTACAAAGTGGGTTTCCGATAAAAATTCATTACTCTTCAAAATGTAGCTCAAAGACCAGAGAGTTATCCTGAGGAGGCTGGAGTGAAGTTCACCTAATTATCAATTACACTGTATCTTCCTTCCTCTTCTCTCTAATTTAATCTCTTAAATTCATCTTTTGAAATGCTAACAGCTTGAATATTTTTTATTGGAAATACAATCAACCATAGAATTTTAAAGGAAGGGGTTAAAAGATAAACTGTCCTAGAGTGAGCTATATTATGAAAAATGATCTCTGATGTGTAATCCATAGAGTCTACAGATTACCTGGAAAGATAAATGAAAGATAGCAAGGCAATGAGGTCTGTCTACAATTGTACTCTGCAGGGAGTCTCCATTATCTCACAAGCCATACATAAGGTTCAAAATATGAAACTTAGTTAAAAAAAAAAAAGTAAATATGTGATAGAGGCAAACTGATGGAGAGAAAGCTTTTTATTTTAACTTTCTCTAGTTTGATGTTAATTCTTTGTGTTAGAGAAGAGAGATATGTGTGATTTTCACAACTGAAGTGTAGGTTTATCATTCTTTGCAGGAGGAAAGCCTATATCTGCTGCCTTTTAAAGGTTTTTTTTTTTTTTTAAGAAGTAGAATTAGAGTCTGGCCAAAATGGAGGAGTAGGTACAAATGCTTCATTTCCTCGCACAACCAAAAGAAGGATAACAACCAATTTAGAAACAATAAACAACCAGAACCACTAGAAAATCAGACTGCATGGAACTCTGACAACCAAGGAGTTAAAGTAACATTCATCCAGACTGGTAGGAGGGGGCAGAGACCAGCAGCTGGGCAGAGAGAACCCTCCGCCAGGCAGTGGACTGTGTGGATGAGGTAGGGGGCTGGCTAACTGGGAAACTAAAGACTCAAAACCTCTAGCTGTAAAATCCTGCAGGGATTGCAAAGGTGGGAGAAACTCCTAGTTTCACAGGAATGTGCATTGAAGAGGCCCACAGGATCCTAGAACATACACAAACCCACCTACCTGGGAATCAGCACCTAAAGGGCAAAATGCACTTGTGGGAAGCATAGGAAGTGATGGAAACTGGGGCTAGAGCAGAGTGAGCAAGCAGCATTTTTCCCTCTCTGACCCCTCTCCGACAGACAATACCACAATGCAGCAAAGAGGGTTGCCCTACCCTGGTGGATACCTAAGCCTGTGCCCCTTACAACATAACAGGTGCACCAAAACAAAGAAATTGTGGCTCAAATGAAAGAACAGACCAAAATTCCAGAAAAAAGAACTAAGCAACAAGGAGATAGACAACCTGTCAGATGTGGAGTTCAAAACACTGTTAATCAGGATGCTCACAGAAATGACCGAGTTGGTCATACAATGAATGAAGAAATGAAGGCTATACAAAGTGAAATAAAGGAAAATATACAGGGAGCCAACAGTGAAGGGAAGGAAACCAGTACTCAAATAAATGATTTGGAACGAAAGGAAGAAATAAACATCCAACCAAAACAGAATGAAGAAACAAGAATGCAAAAAAATGAGAAGAGACTTAGAAACTTTTGAGACAACTTTAAGTGCTCCAACATCCTAATCATAGGGGTGCCAGAAGGAGAAGAGGAAGAGCAAGATATTGAAAACTTATTTGAACAAATAATGAAGGAAAACTTTCCCAATCTAGTGAAAAAAATAGACTTTCAGGAAGTCCAGGAAGCTCAGAGAGTCCCAAAGAAATAGGATCCAAAGAGGAACACACTAAGGTACATCATAATTAAGTTACCCAAGATTAAAGATAAGGGGAGAATTTTAAAAGCTGCAAGAAGAAAGGAGAGAGTTATCTACAAAGGAGTTCCCATAAGACTCTCAGCTGATTTCTCAAAATAAATCTTACAGGCAAGAAGGGGCTGGGAGGAATTTGAAGTCATGAAAGGCAAGGACCTACATCCAAAATTACTCTACCCAGCAAACCTATCATTTATTTATTTTATTTATTTATTGTCATATATACGATAATATATATAAGTCAAATCATCATGTTGTACACCTTAAAGTCATACAGTAATGAGTATCAATACTTTCTCAATAAAACTTGAAAATATTCCTTTTACTTTTTGCATAGAACTCACAAAAGCTATATGGTTCCCACACTAATTTCAGAATTTCCCCTGGCTATCATGTTTTCTGTAATATAAATCCACTGCACTCCCATTCATTGATTAATTTATCTAAACTTTTTTGTTTTAGCAAAAGGTGATTTTTTATCTTAAAAAGTGCCCCTCTGATTCAACTATTTTGAAATTCTATTTTTCCTAGGTATCTGATAAGATACTGGGAATATGAAATACGTTGAACACACCAGTCTTTACTATTTAGGAGTATGTGCCTTAATAAAGGCAAAGACAGGCAAAAAGCCAAAATCACATTACTTTATCACAAAGAATGCTATGAGGTTAAAGAAAAAGGAGCAACAACCAAACCTAATTTCTTGCTAGTCCCAAATCTCAGTTTTTCACTTCAGCAAAACATGTCACCTATGAAAACCACATATTCAACTTTTGCTAAAAAATTATGTGATCCTAAACTTACAATATTTCTTTTTTAATTTTTAAATATATTTTATTGATTATACCATTACAGTTGTCCCATTCCCCTCCTTTATTCCCCTCCACCCTGCACCTCGCCCACCAAACAGCATCCCTCCCACCTCCTGCTTAGTTTATGTCCATGGGTCATAGATATAGGTTCTTTGGCTTCTACATTTCCTACACTGTTCTTAACCTCCCTCTGTCTATTTTGTACCTACCATTTATGCTTCTTATTCCCTGTACCTTTTCCTCCATTCTCCCCTCTCCTGCCCCCGACTGATAACCCTCCATGTGATTTCCATTTCTATGATTCTGTTCCTGTTCTAGTTGTTTGCTTAGTTTGTTTTTGTATTTTTAGGTTTGGTTGTTGATAGTTGTGCATTTATTGTCATTTTACTTTTCATAGTTTTGATCTTTTTCTTAAATAAGTCCGTTTAACATTTCATATAATAAGGGCTTGGTGATGATGAACTCCTTTAACCTTACCTTATCTGGGAAGCACTTTATCTCCCCTTCCATTCTAAATGATAGCGTTGCTGGATAGAGTAATCTTGGGTGTAGGTCCCTGCCCTTCATGATTTTGAATAGTTCTTTCCAGCCCCTTCTTGCTTGTATGGTTTCCTTTGAGATATCAGCTAAGAGTCTTATGAGCACTCCTTTGTAGGTAACTGTCTCCTTTTCTCTTGCTGCTTTTAAGATTCTCTCCTTCCCTTTAATCTTAGGTAATATAATTATGTGTCTTGGTGTGTGCTTCCTTGGGTCCAAGTTTTTTGGGACTCTCTGAGCTTCCTGGATGTCCTGGAAGTCTATTTCCTTTGTCAGATTATGGAAGTTTTCCTTCATTATTTTTTCAAATAAGTTTTCAATTTCTTGCTCTTCCTATTCTCCTTCTGGCACTCTTATGATTCAGATGTTGGAATGTTTAAAGTTGTCCCAGAGGTTCCTAAGCCTCTGCTCATTTTTTGAATTCTTGTTTCTTCATTCTTTTCTGGTTGAATGTTTATTTCTTCCTTCTGGTTCAAACCATTGATTTGAATCCCAGTTTCTTTCCTGCCACTCTTAGTTTGTTGTACATTTTCCTTTATTTCACTTGGCATAGTCTTCACTTTTTCCTCAATTTTGCCAGCATACCTAATAATTTCTGTGAGCATCCTGATTACCAGTGTTTTGAACTCTGCATCTGATAGATTGGTTATCTCATCATTGCCTAGTTGTATTTTTTGAACCTTGATCTGTTCTTTCATTTGGGCCATATATCTTTGTCTTGGCATGTCTGTTATGTAATAAGGGGCAAAGCCTTAGGTGTTCACCAGGGCAAGGCAACCCATGCTGCTAGGTTGTGGTGCTGTATGTGGGAGAGGGGTCTGAGAGGGAACATTGCTGCTTGCTGGCCTCTGGACTGGCTTTCAGTCACTTCTGCCACTACCCACAAGCAAATTGGGGCCCCCTTTGTTGCTGATTCCTAGGTGGGTGGCTTTGTGTACATTCTAGGACCCTGTGGCTCTCCCCAATGAACTCTCCTGTGAGGCTGAGAGTTTCTCCCACAACTGCAACCCCAACGGGTTTTTTAAGTCAGAGGTTTGGGGCTTTATTTTTCCACACTGGAATCCTGGGTTGCATGGTCTGTGTCAATCCCCAATTGTTCCTCCCAGTTTATCAGCATGCAAACATGGGACTGCCTACTCCACCAGCTGCCCCTTGCCCATTCTTCAAGCCACCACCTTTCTTGGAGTCTTCTCCTACCCAGCTGCCTGTCTCTACCCCTCCTACAATCTGGATGAATGTTTCTTCTTTAACTCCTTGGTTGTCAGACTTCCTAACAGTACAATTATCTGTCAGTTCTTGTTGTTTTCTGTTTTTAAATTTGTTGTCCTTTTCATTGTGCAAGGATGCACAGTGTATCTATCTATGCCTCCATCTTGGCTGGAAGTTACAAAGCTATCATTTAGAAGGGAAGGGAAGATAAAGTGCTTCGCAGATAAGGTCAAGTTAAAGGAGTTCATCATCACCAAGCCCTTATTATATGAAATGTTAAAGAGACTTATCTAAGAAATATAAGAAGATCAAAACTATGAACAGTAACATGACAACAAACTCACAACAATCAACAACTGAACCTAAAAAAATAAAAACAAATACAAACTAAGCAAACAATTAGAACAGGAAAAGAATCACAGAAATGGAGATCACGTGGAGGGTTTTCAGTGGGGAGCTGGAGTAAGGAGAATGAAGTAAAAGGCACAGGGAATAAGAAGCATAATTGGTAGGTACAAGATAGACAGAGGGAGGTTAAAAATAGTGTAGGAAATATAGAAGCCAAAGAACTTACATATATGACCCATGGACATGTACTAAGTGGGGGGAATGCAGGATGATGGGAGTGGAGGGCTTAGAGGGCATAAACAGGAGAATAAAATTGGGGCAACTATAATAGCATTATCAATATATACTTAAAAGTTAAAAAAAGTTGAATAAAGAGAAGTAGAATTATATAATTTTCCAAATATTTCATATGACGCTACTTTTTGCTAAATCTTCACAGCATGTGCTGATCAATATTATAATTTGACAATAGTTGACAAATATTCTAGGATTCAGAATCTTTCTCAAAATTCCACAGAAACACATTTTTCTCCCTCTTAGAAACTGCTACTGAATTTTACTACCAAATCACTCTGTCCAGAAGGAATGACTGGCTGGACTGCCCCAGTAGGTGGTTCTATCACTAGAATAGATCCCTGAGGCACCCAGCAAGGGGAGAGACCCTTGCCAGCCTTCTGCCCTCTGGTTATTTCATGAAAGAAAAAGCTCTCACTGAGCTCTCATGCCTGAGTCTCTGCATGCAAGACTTCAGAGGCCTTTAGAACTTCTCTGAGATTCTGAAGAAACTGGAGGCAACCAAAAAAAAAAAAAAAAGAATACATCAGGCTGTTTCTTTAGAGCTAAAGAAAAATCTCCTAACTCAAATCAGAGCATCATGACTTGCCTATAGCAACAAATATATACCCCAGCAGATAGGTTTCACAGTATAAAACCAGAGACTCTGCCTAATATGTAATGCGTCTATCGCATATCATCACGCCCTGCATGGATATGCAATGATGCGTTCAGATGGATTTTGAGAATCCAAGATCAAGGATACAGCACTGAACTCAATGACTTTAAGAGAATCTTGACAGAATTGGGGGTGTGGACAGTCTTGGTTTGATTCATTTTCCAGGCTCTGTATAAAAGGTAATTATAATACATACTGGCAGGTTGAAATATGGTTTGGACACACACGTGGAAACTAGCTAATATTTAAATGTATGCGGTGCAATATCTTCAATAGCCCTCTTATAGACATCTCAAATTGCTTCCACTACATCCTGGGTGCTAAAAAAAATGAAAAAGAAGAGTTGTAAGGAAGTGTTTTGGCTATGTAGACTGTACTACCATTGGATAATTTTCAGTTTGTCACCACTGGAGAGCATATCTGGGTGTGAAGTATTATTAAGACCTCTGAGAAAAACATGAAGAGAAACCATCACCCTAATCAGAAAGAAGATTTTGTTATACATATCAGCCATGCCAAGATTGGTCAAAACAGAGACATTGAGATGGCTAGGTTAGAAATATTTGTTGGGTACTTCTGGCCAAGATGGAGGCACAGGAAGACATGCTTCTCCTCCTTGCACAACCATAAAAAGGGTCACAACTAATCTCAAAACAAAATACAACCAGAACCACCAGTAAATCAAACTGTATGGAAATCTGACAACCAAGGATTTAAAGAAGAAATGCTCATCCAAACTGGTAGGAGGGGTGGAGATGAGGAGCCAGGGTGGAGAGGACATGATGTGGTGGTAGTGTGGAAGGGGACATCCAACATTTAGCTGTGGCAGATAAAAACCAAGAGGGACACCTGGGGAGCAAGTCATTCCAGCCCCAGGCCAGACTGCACAGCCCAGGATTCTAGCACCAGGAATATAAAGCCTCATAACTTCTGCCTATGAAAACCTCTGGGGTTTGGGGTAGCAGAAGAAACTGCTGATCACCCAGAAGAGTCCATTTAAAGGACCCCCATGGCCCTAGAATGAACCCAAACCCACCTACTCTGGGATCCAGAACCAAAGCAGCACTAGAAGGGCATCAGTCACATACAGGAAGTAGGGGAAGTAACAGGAAATGGGGCAAGAGACAAGCAAGCAGCATTGTTCCCTTTCAGACTCCTCCTCCACATACAGCTCCACAAAGTGGTAAAGTGGGTTGCCCCAAAATAAATACCTAAGGCTCCACCCCTTACAAAAAAACAGGTGTGCCAAGATTGAGTCAAAGCTGCTCTACTCAATACACAGAAACAAACACAGGGAGACTACCAAATTGAGGAGAGAAAGAGATATAGTCCAAATAAAAGAACAGAACAAAACTCCAGAAAAAGAACTAAGTGAAGCAGAGATAGCCAAGCTATCAGATGCAGAGTTCAAAACACTGGTGATAAGGATGCTTAGAGATCTCACTGAGTACAGCAAACAAATAAGGGAAGAAATGAAGTATACACTAAGTGAAATAAAGAAAAATCTATAGGGAACCAACAGTGAAGGGAAGGAAACTGGAGTTCAAATCAACAGTTTTGAACATAAGGAAGAAATAAATAGTCAACCAGTACAGAATGAAGAAACAAGAATTCAAAAACATGAAGAGAGAATAAGAAGACTCTGGGACATCTCTAAATGTGCCAACATCTGAATCATAGGGATGCTAGAAGGAGTAGAGGAAGAGCAAGAAGTTGAAAACTTATTTGAAAAATTAATGAAAAAAAAAAACTTCCTTAATTTGGCAAAGGAAATAGACATACAAGTCCAGGAAGCTCAGAGAGTATCAAAGAAGTTGGACTCAAAGAAGACCACAACAGGACATATCATAATTAAAATGCCAAAGGTTAAAGATAAAGAGAGAATCTTAAAGGCAGCAAGAGAAAAGGAGAAAGTTATTTACAAAGGAGTTCCCATAACTTTGTCAGCTGATTTCTCAAAAGAAATTTTACAGGCAAGAAGAGACTAGAAAGAAGTATTCAAAATGATGAAAAGCAGGCCCTACAACCAAGATTACTTTATCCAGCAAAGCTATCATTTAGAATGGAAGGTCAGGTAAAGTGCTTCCCAGACAAGGTAAAGATAAAGGAATTCATCATCACCAAGCCATTATTATATAAAATATTAAAGGGACTCATTCAAATAAAAGAAGAAGATCAAAACTATGAACAGTAAAATGACAACAAACTACTGTCAATTGAATCTAAAAAAACAGTAACAAAAACAAACTAAGCAAACAACTAGAACAGGAACAGAATCATAGAAGTGGAGATCACATAGAGGGTTATCAGCAGGGAGGAGGAAGGGACAAAATGGGGGAAAAGATACAGGGGTTAAGAAGCCTAATTGGTAGGTACAAAATAGACACAGAGGTTAAGAATAGTTTGGGAAATGGAGAACTCAAAGATCTTATATGTATGAGCCATAGACATGAACTATGGGGGGGATTGCTGGAGGAAAAGGGGGTACCAGGAGGAGAGGGGCAAAGGGGAAAAATTGGAACAACTGTAACAGCATAATCAATAAATATATACTTTATAAAAACAGTTGTATAAAACTAAAAAAAAGGTTATATAATATAAATGTTCAGAGTAAACACCAGCTGAGACTTCTATCAATCCAAATAGCAGAATAAAAAAAAATGTTAGAGCTAGAAAAATTTTTTAAAAAGTATTTGTTCAAATGAATTGAAAGATGGGTGACTCCTACTGGTTATTGCTATTTAAAAAACAGCAATAGCAAAACAAAACAAAACCAAGTTTAATATATTTGGAGTGGTCACATCTCTACTTCCCTAAATTTGGACAGATCCATTTCCTCACTGTAACTCACTCTCCTTGATCTTAAATAAAATAAGAATGATGATAATATTTGGCCAACTTGTATCATAAAGTTATTATGAGACTTCAACAAGACATTGTGAAAACCCTTTGCAAACTGTACAGTGGCATCCATTAGTTAGTGAATATATGTGGTATTGATTTATAGGCGTAAATATATGTAAATTTGTGTTCCATCAAAATGTAAGTTCTTAGAGGAGAGATTGCCATTTTAGGTCAGCTGTGAGTACTTCAGGATAGCTCCTCAAAGAGAAGGTAGCAAGTGTTTCTGTGACCATTTGAGTAACTATGTGGTCATCAAAAGGGGTCTTCCACTTCTTTGCATCCTCAATGACAAACTCAGAATTTGTCCAAACCACTTACTCTAACAAAATAAGTAATTCCCCATTTGCTTCTCCCTGTAGTCATTCCCTGGTCAAACATACAATCTATGCATTGTTACTTGTTCAATGGTTTCAAATTGTTTTACAATTCAGTGGGGGAATAGATGTGGCTCTATGGAGTACATAAATTTAATAAACACAGCCTCACATGACAAAAGACAACACCACCATGCTTAACTTCTCTTTTTTACATTGTGTTGATGTTATCCCAGCTTCCTTAGAGAATTTCAACCATTCTTTGAGTCTCAACTTCAATACCACCTCCTTTCTTGAGCCTTTTCTGGTTTTTCCCAAACAAGAATTCATCTTGCCTTCTTCTGAATTTCCATGTCACTTTGTCTCCAATTCTCTCATGGCACTAAACTCAATGTAATATTTGATACCTCTTTTAGGAAGTGAGACTCCAATGTACACTTCTGTCTCTTGTCTACACTATGCTGGCCTTAGTTTTATACATAGTAGTTACTTGATAATTATTGACTAAGAAATGAGTGAATATGTGAATAAAATTTAAATGCACATGTGCTTTGCTTGCACTGTTATATGAAAACTGAAGCTGTGCTATGTGTCCGAAGATAAGTAAGATGTAAAAGCCCACCTCAGGCTGGCTCTGGGCTGGGCTATCACTGCCAGTTCTCATTGAAGAGTCCAGTACCTGAGCACCAAATCCCCACCACATCAAACTTTCATCCTCTGTATATGTGTGTTTTGAAGAGAAGTGAAGGTTAACACAATTTATGTGTGGCATGAATTTCTGATCCAGCAGGCTCTCAGGAATCTTGAAAATTCAAATATTTAGGTATCTGACATTCTCATTCATTGGCAACATGACTTTTGAACTTCTTTCCTTTTTCTCTTTCCTTAAGCCCGAGTTCCATAACTGCTTTCTTTGTGTTCTGCTGTGGCTGCTGCCTTCGTTAGAATTTTTTGCTTTGATTAATTATTGAGCCCTTAGTGCAAAGGGTTTTCTGCTCTACAGTTCTCATTACTGAGGTCTTTTCTCGCAGCCAGTCTGCTCTGCTAGCCCTGATGCAAGGCTTTGTGAATGCTCCATCCTGAAAGAGTTTCGCATGCTCAATATCAGCTGTTTTTCCAGGGTGGTATTGGCTTGAATGTGGCAGGAACAGGGTTTTGTAAACATTTCCTCATGTGTGTGTATGTGTATAAATACACACATGTATATGTATATATATGTATATATAATGATAATTATATACATGCTCAGACTACATCAAAGCACAGTAGATAGCACACACTGGAGCTGGGATTTCCTTTGGTCATTTCTGCTCAACTTTTTTTTCCACTTTAATCTTATGTGCCAAATTTCTGAACATTTCAACTTCGGAAGAAATGATTTTTATTTATTTTTGGCATATTGTTTATCATCAACTGCTGTGTCCACTTATATATTCTTTGGTATTTCTTTGAGCTGTGCGCCACCCGTTTTCTTCAACTCTATGCAATAATATAATTCCTTTCCACAATTTTAAAATCTCAGTCTTATTTACAGCCTGCTATCCAGTTTCCTTCCCTCCTCTCTCCCCTGACACTGACAGGAAAAGTCTGCCTTCTGGAAAGATTTATTTCAGGGGAGGATGGAAGGAATTTGGTGATGTGAAGATAAGCATGACAGTTCTAACAGACGCTGTGGGGACACTTTTCCACTTCATCGAACATGAAGCTGAAGGGTTTGGGAAGGGTCTTCTCTGTGATCACTCTAAAAACTTGAAAATATCAGACATTTGACAATATCACTTGATTCCAGTTAATCAGTCATGTGGTTAAATGCTCTCCTTAGTTTTGTTTCTAAACATGAATTTCCAATCTCCTGCACCCAATCCTCTTTTTTTTTTTTTTTTTTTTTTTTTTTTTGCTTAGAACTTGCTATGCCCTTTGGAAATCTTGGAGAATATGAGGAAGAATCACAGACCACTATCTAGCACAGTGCACTCTGTGATATGCTCCCTCCCAGAATGGGTCTTCCCTAGAACTTGACTCAAATGCATGAGCTACTGTGAAATTAAATTGAGGTTTGGGGTTACACTACCAATGATTCACACAGACTGCACAGATGTCTCTTTATTTATCTCACTATCTATAAAATAAGGATAGTTAGTTTCCATTGTCAACCCTCACCAAGGTACCTTGGAAAGTAATGACCTTTAATATGCCTCATCCCCAAGGCACACAGCTATGAACAGAGTACAGAGAATAACTGTGACCATTTTGTTTCTGATGACTTGACTTTTTCTTTTCTTTTAATTTCCCCACAATGAAAAACTAGTTAATTCTCCCGATATGGAATAGAATACTTCTATCTGTATGGTCCTGAATCATGCCAGAGACTTTCAGTGAGAACAAATTAACCACGTACGATTGCTCACACACAGTTCTACCTGACCCTCATATCCATCTTCCTTTTATCATGACTGTTATTGAAAAGACTGGAGAATTGTATCCCACTCAGCAGTCTAAACATATGTCTTTCCTCTCTGTTCTGCTCAAAACCCATTGCTCCAGAGGGCACAGCTGACCAAGGGCAGGTCACATGAGTAAGGGGTACACATTCATCAGATCCAAGGTAGCAGTGGGGAAGTGACAGGCTTGGGCAAAGCAGGCACACAGTTACACAGAATGAGACAGCACTCAGTTGAATCATGTGAGCTAGCAGCCAAAAGGGCCGAAGCTTATTCTGAGCAGCATAAAGATGTACCATTTCACAGGTTAAATTGGTGGCTATGCTGGTGATAATGTTTCTAGCATTTATCTTTTCAGATTTATAGATACAATGCTGGGAGAATCTATTCAATTCAAAGGCACTCACAAGACACTAACAAAATTGGAACAATAATCAGAATGGAGTATTTTGTTAATGAGAAAAGGTTAAAGAATTTCTAATATACGCATCTTAGCTTGCTGTTGACTGGTTGGTATAGTGAAGATAAGTATACTTTCCTAATAATTGAAAGCATATACAGAAGTGGATAAACTTTTTGTCAAGAATGCCAGGAGGGAGTAGCATATAGAAGAGCAAAGTTGTCAAAAGTCAGGTATTTAGTTAGAAATGGTAGCCACCTTCCTGATCGGGAGTACCAGAGAAATCTTCATGGAACAATTTCTTAAATGATAACAAACAACACCGGATTAGAAAGAAAATTAGAGCTTTTTAGAAATTAGCTAAATTACAAATTAAGTAAATTAAATTAGTAAACAACTGCTTTTCTCTGTCACTGAATGTCATTAATGCCTGTTATTTTGTGTCTCTTGGATTTTAATGAGTTGCATGGAATTTAAGCTGTAACCAATGGACCTAAGAAATGTCATAAATTTTTTCACAATCAAATGACTTAGCCATGTGAACACAGACTTTGTCAGGAAATGAATGATACCTCTTTCCTCAAATTTGACAGGCAGATTTATGGTTTGAAGAAGTAGTGTTTGTTAGTGCTCACACAGCTCCTAAAATTTGTTTACCACACGTCCATAAAATTGTTTGACAAATTTTTGACAAAGCAATGAGCCCACATTTATTTATACTTTTTTTTTTAATTTATGGCATAGCATGTTCATATCAGTTCCCTTGTCTTCGAAGTTCTATGGGAGCTATGTGGAACAACCCCAGGCAGGAGCCACATATTCAGGCCTGTGTCCCAGCTTGGAAAGAAAGAGTTTAGGAAACTCCTAATCTTAGAAGACGTTACTGGAATCTGTCCATCCTCCCTTCTGGAGAGATACGTTAGTTTTTTTTTTAACCAGAAAAAATAAGCAGATCAGAAAGTAGAAAGATGGCGGTGAGGTAGGTGGGAGCTCAACACACTTGCTCATGCAGCCAACTGGGACATCTTGCTGATCTTCTGAAGAACATAGTGAACAGCAAATGAAGTGCCAGCTTATATGAAGTCTAGAAGTCAAAGATTTCAGAGGACATTAAAAAATGGACAGTAAAGAAATTTTGTAGGTGGAGGGGAAGGTCTCTGGGCCCTGTGCCTGGGACCATGGGTGGCTATGATCCTTGTTTCTGCTGCTGCAGGAGCTTTGGAAGAGAGCTGGATCAGGGATTCTAACTTAGCAGCTCCCTCCCCTCCCAGAGTAGGGAAGCCAGTCTCACCTAGGAGATACCTGGATGCTTGAAGTCACTGAGGGCATAAAGATACAGTGAGACACACACAGCAAGGGATGTTTCCTACCTTGGACTGTGGTCTCTGGCTGGGACAGCACCAGAGAAATTAGGAAGCCAGGTGACACCTGGAGATGGGAGAAGAGTAGGGCCATGACTAACCATGACCTAGAGAGTCTCGGGGCTAGTTAGAGAGTTGGGCTGTGTGAAAAGCCGGGCACTTGTTAAGAAAGGCAGCCTGCAACCAAGGGAAATTCGCTCAAAAAAAAAAAAAAAAAAAAAAAGGGTGCACAGTGGCTGTGCAAGGACCTCTCCTGTGCAGTAGCCAGGCCAGTGATCAGGGAGGAGGAGGAGGGGCACTGCATGGACTGATCAGAGGAGGGCAGCAAGGGCTCAGAGAGTCAGCAGTCCTCAGTGAGATTTAATTTAATCGGGAAACTAATCTGCCCGGAATTTGAGCAGCACATAACACCCAGGCCAGCAAAGAGGGAGGAGGAGGGGTACAAGTTGCTCCTAATCAGTGCTCTTCATAGGTAGCACAATGTGGTGAATTAAAGGCACTGGCCTGGTGCATATAGACTGTGGGGGCAGTGCAGTGCTATGAGGGCTGGGCTGGAGACGCCGCAAATGTGAACATTGCAGCCCAGAGCTACCCTCCATCCTGGCAAAACCACAGAAAAGGAAAAAAAGGGAAGCCCAGCCCTTCTCAGCCTGCAGCGTACAGGAAGACCAATGGAACTTGGCAGGTCTAAAGTCAGCAGGAGGCATTTATGTTTTTCCTCAAGTATGAGACAATAAGAACTGAAGCTGGGAAAGGCCCAAAGACTGATCCAGAGAGAGATCAGAAGGCTAAAGCCAACAACTGAGAATTGAGACAAACTTGACTTTGCTATCCTACAAAACTTGTATTTTATGTTTTATTATTCTTTCTTTTGTTATTTTTGTTTATTTTATTATTTTTAAAATTATTTTATTGTTGATCAATTACAGTTGTCTGCTTTTTCTGCCCACCAGCCACCCCGACCCCAGCCAAATCCACCTCCCTCCCTTGCTTCCACCTTCCCCCTTGCTTTTGACCATGTGTCCTTTATAGTAGTTCCTGAAAATGCTCCCTCTCCGCCCCGCCACCCGTCTTTCCCCCTTCCCCTCTGGCTATTGTTGGATCGTTCTTAATTTCAATTTCTCTGGTTATATTTTGTTTGCTTTTTTCTTTTGTTGATTATGTTTCAGTTAAAGGTGAGATAATATGGTATTTGTCCCTCATCACCTGGCTTATTTCATTTAGCATAATGCTCTCCAGGTTCATCCATGCTATTGCAAAGCGTAGGAACTCCTTCTTTCTCTCTGCTGTGTAGTATTCCATTGGGTAAGTGTACCACCATTTTCTGATCCACTCATTTACTCATGGGCACATAAATTGCTCCCAGCACATGGCTATTGTAAATTGTGCTGCTATGAACACTGAGGTGCATAGGTTCTTTTGGATTGGTGTTTCAGGGTTCTTAGGATATAATCCCAGCAGGGGAATTGCTGGGTCAAAAGGCAGTTCCATTTTTAGTTTTCTGAGGAAATCCCATATGGTTTTCCACAGTGGCTGCACCAGTCTGCATTCCCACCAATAGTGCACTAGGGTTCCCTTTTCTCCACAGCCTCTCCAACACTTATTTTTTGATTTGTTTATGATGGCCATTCTGACTGCTGTGAAGTGGTATCTCATTGTGGTTTTAATTTGCATCTCACTAATGGCTAGTGATGCTGAGCATCTTTTCATATGTCGCTGGGCCCTCTGTATGTCCTCCTTGGAGAAGTGTCTGTTCAAGTCTTTCGCCCATTTTTTAATTGGGTTTTTTGTCTTCCTGGAGTGGAGTCATGTGAGTTCTTTATATATTTCGGAGCTCAAACCCTTGTCTGAGGTATCATTGGCAAACATGTTTTCCCATATAGTTGGTTCTCTTTTCATTTCAATGCTGTTTTCTTTAGCCATGCAGAAGCTTTTTAATTTGATGAGGTCCCATTTGTTTATTCTCTCCTTTATGTCCCTTGCTTTAGGGGACATATCAGTGAAGATGTTGCTGCATGC
>PVJI01015480.1:0-40943 GCA_004026765.1 Micronycteris hirsuta
GGATGCTCACAAAACTGGAAGAAAGGTGGACGCAAATAGTTGAACAAATGAAGAATACGATAAAGATAATGGAGGAAGATTTACAGGGAACCAATAGGGAAAAAAAGGAAGCTGGGACTCAAACCAATGGGGTGGACCAGAAGGAAGAAACAAGAATTCAAAAAAAATGAGGAGGGACTCAGGAACCTCAGAGACATTTGTAAACGACCCAACATCTGGATCATAGGGCTGCCCGAAGGACAAGAGGAACACAAAGAAATTGAATGTATTTTTGAACAGATAATGAATGAGAACTTCCCAAATCTGGCAAAGGAAACAGGCTTCCTGGAAGTCCAAGAAGCTCAGAGAACCCCGAAGAAGCGGGACCCAAAGAGGAACACACCAAGGCACATCATAATAACATTACCCAAGATCAAGAATAAGGAAAGAATCTTGCAAGCAGCAAGAGAAAGGGGCACAGTTACCTACAAAGGAATTCCCATAAGACTGTCAGCGGATTTCTCAAAGGAGACCTCCAAGTAAGAAGGGGCTGGAGAGAAATATTTCAAATCATGAAAAGCAAGGACCTACAACCAAGAATAATCTATCCAGCAAAACTTTCATTTAGAATGGAAGGGCAGATGAAGTGCTTCTCAGATAAGGTCAAGTTCAAGGAGTACATCATCACACAGCCTTTACTATATGAAATGTTAAGGGGTTTTATATAAGGACTCATGAGAGAAGGCACCGAGGCCAGATCAGCTACCGGGGAACTCAGATCAGCCACAGCCAAGACGCTTGTGAGGTAAGCAAGCAAAATACAGCCAGAGAAACAAATTATAACCAGAGACATTGAAATTTAGAACAATCTGGCAGTAATCAGAGGGGAGGGGGAGGGGGTAATGGGGACAAGGGTATTCAGGAACTGCTATAAAGGACACATAGACAAAACCAAGGGGGAGGGTGGAAGCAAGGGAGGGAGGTGGGTTTGCCTGGGTTTGGGGGTGGGGGGTAAATGCAAACAACTGTAGGTAAACAACAATAAAATAATTTAAAAACAAAAAAAATGAAAAAAAAAGTCTTCCCAATTTTGATAGCATGGATATGCATCAAGAGCATTATGTTATGTGATATTGTCAGACAGAAAAAGACAAATATCATATGAAAAGTTATGTATGTATGTGCATATATATGCAAATATACTTATACACATGCTTATATATACATATATATATACTTATATGTACTTATTTTATTTACTACCTATATATACACACACACACATATGTACGTATTCACCTTGGACTCCTTCACCCATATATCCCACCCCACCCTCCACCTTTGGCAACTACTCATCTGTTTTCTGATTTGTCAGCTTGGTTTTGTGTTTTTTGTTTTATTTGTAGGTTTCACACATAAGTATAGAGGCGGTGTATATCAATTCTTCCCCCACACTGTGTCTGGAAGCATTTCTTCGCTTCTTCTGAATTTGGTGTGCTATGCCTCTGAAGGGTGAATGACAGCAGTCCTGCGCATGTGCAGTGGAAACGAAAATTACAGTGATGTAACACATGAGACCACCTCAATCTTGACACATAGAGATAATGTTTGGGAAACTAAGATTTTATTATGAAATAATAATTAAATCAATGTTGTGGGCATTTTTTTTCCAGTCCATGAAATGACCATGAACTGTGTCTACTTTTTCCAGGAAGTCACCATGAAATCAGCACAAAATTTCCATAAAAAATGGACTACTGTTAAGATTAGAGTTAGAATGCTGGAGGCATTATATCTGTGCTGCTCTAATTAAATGTTTCTTGTCAGAAGAAAAAGCCTTTATTCCTTTTTTAGAACTAACGTCTTGACCATGTGGTCTGGGCGGAAGAGGTTCCTGAAGAGGAGACGGAAAATATGGGTGCACGGTGTGCAGTGTCTTGATGCACTTCTAGTTAGGATCTTCTGACTGTCAATAAGGACACCTTTAGTGAACCTTAATTTAAAGGACAGAATCTTCATTATGTATTTATAATCCAACATGACTTGTCTGTTTTTACTTCACCACACAATCTGTCTACATTCCTCATTGTGTGCCAAGATAAAGTTAAAAAAGGTATAGAACCTCTGGTCTAACCAATCATGCTAAGCAATCCACATGCCGATCTATTCATTCATCTTTAAAATCAGCTAGAAACATAAATCCCAAACCACTTTAATCTGCAGTGTTAGAGACTATTCAGAAATTATTCACACTTAAGTTTTTAAAAGCTGTTTATATTTAAATGTTTTAGAAAAATAGTCTTCTGGAATGAGTAATCATAACATTCACTCTCTAATAAATAGTGAGTGAATGTGTTACAGATCACTCTGTTACAGATCACTGTGACAGTGATCTATTAAGTACCCAGTAACTTAAATTTGTTTAGTAATTAAAAAATATTAAATAATATATACATTGTCAATATTTAGGAAGAAGTATTTATTTATAGGAGAAAATATTTGCATTGTATTGTGAGTAAAATATGAAAATAAAATTATTTTTAAAACATGTTGAGGATTTCTATATATAAATTGATACAATCTGGGAGGATATACACCAAAAAGTTAATAATACGCTTCTCTGGGAAAAGAAATTATGGATTATTTTTATGCCTTTCTTCTTTTTGTTTAATTGTATTATCAAATGTTGTTCATATAAACATGTATTACCTGTGTCCCAACAGAAAATGATATATGATACATACATTTTAAAGCATTTCTAATTTAACTGTACATGCTGCTAGCAATTTCATATCATTTGGCTTGGCTCACTGAGCTTCTCAAGTGATACCAGGCTGTTTATATTAGAGAGTACTACAAATTGGATAACCAAAAATCTCCTAGAGAGAGCCCATAAAATAGCATGGTTGGATGGAAACCTGAACAGATGGGCTAACTCTACCATGTGCTATATTAACCCTGCTGTTCTCAGACTTGTGGCCAATAACACATTGAAAAAGTACAGTTCTAAAAATGTTGGTGAAATCAAAGATGTGTAAGCAATTTAATCTATGCTTTGGGACTTGATGGACAAGGCACATGTTGAAATGCTTAACTCTTATTAAGACCATTTTTTATGACTATGAAAATACTTGCACTTCAGGGACATTCTGGAAAGATGAAGTCTAATGGGGGATGAGGGAACAGCAGCCCAGCATGTCTCCAAGCAGCCTGACTAGAGTCAGTTTATTACACTGAAACTAGCATAAGAGTGGGTCTCATTATGTACATCATGATGGTAAACAAAGGGAGGGTGGCGCTGAAATTGGCTAAATAGAAAGAATAGGATGTTTCCTGGTCTTCTGCATGTTCCGATCACTGGTTGGAAATCAGTGGCAAAAATGCACATAATGCTGTAGAAAAAACATAAACACACTTCTATTATCTAGAAAGGTCAAAGCCTACTCTCTGTATAGGAAAAAAATAATGAAATTCATTATCAGAATTTTAAGTAAAATTGTAAGTAAGGCTAGAAATCTACAACTTTCAGAAACACCTTTTTAAAATAGCTATAACTGGGGGTCCATTCAATGTCAACAGAGATCTAATGGCTGCTTTAGTATGTAGTAATAAGAGCAAAAAGGCAGGTCATTCCATTTTGAGCAGAGAGTGAGTATAGAGACTGTGTTGTCAGAAAGTCTGGATTCTTGTCACAAATTTGTCACTAATGAAGTTTGTGACCTTGAAAAAATATCACTTATGCTCTATGAGACTCAGTGTTCTCTTATTTAAAAAAATAAAGTTAAATAGGTTAAATCTGAGCTTTCCCAATATTATGATTATGTAATAAGCATACATTTTATAATTAGTTACATCAAATTGAAGCTGTCTAGAAGGAGCTTGTCCCATAGAATAGGAAGTTTTAATGATATGATATTCATAAGCTTGTTTCTTAAAGGCATTCAGCAAATTTAATATTCAATTAGATTAGACAGAGTGAGTTGGGGAGGTTAGGTTAGAGAGTCTCTTGTTTGCAGTGTAATTTTAAAAATTGCCCATATTTTAGTCACACTTTGTGTCCACTCATAGTTGAAGACCTGTGTGGGTCTCAAGTCCCAAATTCTGACGAGTAATTCAGTTCTATCCAAATCACTTCTACTTTTCCCTGCCAAAAGTCTGGCCAATTCCAAATGATTAATTTGACATTGCTGCTGGTGAAAAAACTAGCGAGGATTTATTTAAAGATGAATTAAATTATTCATTTAACCCCAAATCAAAAGCATAAGCATAGTCACATTAGGCTAAAACAATACCAGAGACTAACTTCAAATTTCTTGGAGGGGTTGAGTTGAAACCAGTGGTTTCCAGACCGTTTTTGGGAACTACTTTAAATCATCTTTCAAACTTGTAATAGTCTATGATTCTAAAAAATTTTAAGGCTGATATTTTATGACTCTAAGGATTTATTTGGTTAGTGGAAAACTGATTGACTTGCTTAAAGTAACTCCAACAAAATATGTAGTAGCTATAATATTTAACACATCTCATCTAAATGTTAGCTATTAATAACAAATTAACACCATTCATAAACGTGAAGCAAGGTGAGAGAATGGAGAAATAACTATGAGAAGTAAAATAAAATAATCTATGGAAAGATAATTGAAGTGATAAGTTCTCATTGGTATTAAAAATAATAGAGATGACATCATTGGGGTTATACAAACAGTTCACTGAAGGTCACAGAAAGCAGACTCGGTGACATAGCAGAGGAGGACATTCTGTTTTATTGTATACTTTAAAATAATAGAGATGTTCACTGCCTTTTAAGTTGGATTAGGTGGAAGGTGGTCAAAAAATGAAAAGCTTTCCTTGGAAGATGTTGATGTTAGTGAGAGATGAAAGTGCAGTTTGCAGATTAGAGAAGAAGAGGATCCTTGCTGGTAAGTATTTCTAGCAAAAAAGTGACAGATTTTTACAGAAAGGAGTAGACAGGTGTTGATAGCAAAGCAATTTGAGAACTTGTCTCAAATTATATGATTTTTGAAAATTAGAAGGAAAAGCTAGTGAGATCTGTCACTGGACAAGTCTCAACAAAAAGATAGTAGGACTGAACGGAGAAATCATGAAGCACTGCGAGATGAAGTAACGCGTGATCCTAGAATAGACCAATGGATTCTACAAATGGAAGTCAGCAAGATGGACAGCTTGGGAAACACAGCTATGAGGAAACATTCTAAATGTGGTAGAGGGACACATCTAAATCTCCAATTATCCTAGTCATTTGATGACTCCAAGACTCATTTTCTCCATTCTGTTAAAAATGGTAGTTTTCAGTAAAACTTTTGGATAAAGTGATTCTCTAGACATTATCTTTATTTCAAAGAATTAATCCAAATATTAGTTGCTTCAACTCTGAGTTGAACAAAGAATCAGAGTTCAACACTAACTCTGAGCCTGAGTCCGAGACTACTACCTTCAAGTGATAGGAAATACAGGGTTATAGCTTTACTCCCAAATATTTAAGAGAGGGGCACATTTCTAAAAAACATCTTCCTATCAACCACTTTGTATTTGCTAAGAACTTTGTAAAGGGCCGGATGTAATTGTAGGACTGTATAAATGTAACTACTTCTTAACAGTTGAGCAAGAGCTCGGTGCTGCTGCTGGGTAGAAACAAGGTGCGGGCCGGATAAAACAAGGTGGAGGGCCGGATTCGGCCAGCAGGCCTTGCGTTCGCAACCTGTGGACTAAAGCATGGAGAAAAACAGAAACAAAGTAAATTTTTACTTTTAAGGGTTTTAAAAGTAATGCTCTCAAAGAGATTTAAGATAAGACAGTAAAGTGACTCCAAATTGGTTTAGGCCCTTACTTCTCTCCTGAACGTTTTATTTCCTCCCTACAATCCTACCTCTCAGTTATTCACAAGATTTGCTCTCTCTGCTAACTGCTATGCTAAAAAGTAACTAAGAATTTGGATGCTATGTTGTTAATAACAAAATATGTTTTACTTTATTAAATAACTGAACTAAACCACTCAAAACTCCAAAGGCAGAGCCCAAGGTAGAGGTCCTGGCTTCTGAGGAAGGACTATTTTGATAGAGGCGTTTTCTTGCAATTCCTTAAATGGCATCTTGGAGACCATTATAGGGTAGACACACGTTGACTCAGTCCTTAGGCTGTATACAAGGCATCTTTTTGCCACTTTTTAACACGCTTTAAACTTTGGGTGTGTTTTTTCCCAAAGCTCATCTTCTCTACAAGTTTAAAAAAATGAGTTGCTGTGGGTTTATGTCCCATTTAGAGGTATTTTCAATTGATGTATTGACCCAGGAGAAGAGATAGAAGCTTTTAACTTCTACATCAGTGAGACTAGGAAAACGAAAGGCTTTTCAAGATTGACAATTTCTATGTAAGTCCCTTAGTAATTAAATGATGGTCAGAGAAAGCCGATTTTAAAACAGAAGTTACTTGTTCTTCATCTGTATTTAATAAAATTCTATACCTTAAAATTTCTTTCAAACAACCCAGTTTATATAAAGATGCAGCAACACAAACAATTTCAAAGTATTTAAACATTTACCCAGAATCTTTATCTTCATTATCAGTGATTTCTTCTTTCTGAATGACTAGATTATCAATCCTTGTTTGAAATAAATATGAATGTGATGCAGACAGATTCTATAATTTTTTGACATATCGTTGACATAAATATCTTATTTTTTCAAGTGTACCCCCAGTGATTAGATATTTATATACATTATAAAATGATTACCACAATTTTCATTGTTGTCTCTTTACCAAAAAAGCTATTACTACATCATTGACTGTGACCTCTATGCCGTACATTGCATCCCAATGACATATTTATTTTGTAACTGGAAGTTTGTACTTCTTACTCCCCTTCAGCTGTTTTGTCTGCCTCCCAAGCCCTTTCCTTTGGTAACTGCAAGTTTGTTTACTGTGTCCATGAGTTGTTTCACTTGATTGTTCACTTGTTTTGTTTTTTATTTTCTACATATTAGTGAAATCATGTGGTATTTGTTTCTCTGTCTGATTTATTCACTTAGCATAGTAACCTCTAGGTCTATCCATGTTATCCCAAACGGCAAGTTTGCATCCTCTTTATAAGGCTGATATTCCATTGTGTGTGTGTCGCGTATTCTTTATCTCTTTGTCTGTTGATGGACACGTAGGTTACTTCCCTATCTTGGCCATTGTAAATAATGTTGCAGGGAACATAGGGGCACATGTATCTCTACAAATTAGTGTTTTCATTTTCTGTAGATAAATACCCAGAATATAATTTTTGGATCACATGTCAGCTCTGGTTTTAATGTTCTGAGGAACTTCCATTCTGTTTGACCACAGTGGCTACGTAGCGTGCCTGGACAGAGCTCTTGCCCATGCCATAAGGTGGAGGGAGAACAGAGTAAATAGCAATTGCCAGAGTGTTCCATCTCAGTGTTCAGCTGTTCTCTGCCTCTTTGGCACACACTTTAGTGTTATTAAGTGAATTTCCTTCTGGAATAACCTAGACACCTTTTAAACTGCTCTTTCATTGCTGTGACGAGTCTGCATTGATATTTTTTACTGCTGCAGGCTGGGGTATTGTGGTGGGGTTCCCGTCATTCCCGTGTCTAATTCTTCCCTACTTTTCTCTATGTGGGCCCTCTGTTGTTTGTGTGCAGAAGCTGTTCAATCAGCCCTAAGTTCGTCTTCACAAGAAATTGCTACATATTTAGGCGTATATTCTGTGTGTCCATGGATGGATGTGAGTTCAGAGTCTTCCTGTGACACCATCTCTACAATCTTGTATTTTTTTAAATGTAGTTTTTATGTTTTGGTTCAAT
The DNA here is from genome assembly GCA_004026765.1 of Micronycteris hirsuta. Classification (NCBI taxonomy): domain Eukaryota; kingdom Metazoa; phylum Chordata; class Mammalia; order Chiroptera; family Phyllostomidae; genus Micronycteris; species Micronycteris hirsuta. Next base: position 7,809 of record PVJI01015480.1, read on the forward strand.
TACGAAACTTATTGTTTTTTCCAACACACATGTTCATGCTTCATCTTGTTGCCAAGACTCTATAGTAAAAAATCGTAGCCCTAAATGCTAAGCAAAGAATGCCATGACAAGTTCCTAAAGAATTTTATTTGTGTCAGTCTATACCTCTTCAGTCTCCCTGAATCTTGCACCCGTGAGGGAGATTTTGGACAAAGTGTTTGGGCCCCTTTGGGGATTCCCTCAAACATATTTTGTTGGCTATAAATTGTACCCCATTATGTACTACACTCTACTTTATTTCCCACGTTTGGCACTTTAAGTGATAATTCTTCCAAACGGACGTAGGGAACCATGCTTGGTATTCTTTAAAGGGAAGAAATAGATGAGCTAATTGCTTTAACTGCTTTCAATGAGATAAGTGGAGGATGCTGGAATTGATCATTTAATTACCTATTTTCTATTGCAGAGAAGAGGAAAATCCAGCCATAATTAATGTTTAGGGAATGCAGACGTTGTCATCTTAAATCAAGGTAACACATGATAATCACACTGAGGCCTTATTGTAGAAAAATACAAATGATTTGCTACGTGGTGGAGGACTGGCTGCTTGGTTTTTAGCTAATTGAGTGTTGGCACCTGTTATATGATATTACCAGAGAATTAGTCTGGACTTTAGTTCTAATTTATATGAATTTTTATTTACAGAACTTTGGACACCATTCCACTTGATGTCAAGAGAACAATGGCTATAGAATTCTCAGTCCAGGGCCAGCCACTCATTCATTAAGCATGCAGCTTACTTGCCAGAAAAAGGCAATGGCAAAGCACTAACATTAACTAAGCAAGCTATGAGATAAGTTATTAGAAAAGTATTAAATTATCCTATGAGATATACACAAGGAAAGTATCCATAGGATATGCATGAGCCTGAAGAACAACATAACTTTGTCACTAGTACCTATGTTAATTTTTACATGAATAGTTATATTGTGATCAATTCAGGAGAAAAACAAAAGTTATTACGGACCAGTAAGAGGTTTAGAAGGGAAATTTGTATGTGAATGGTGTGTTCATTTTTTTTTTAAAGATTTTATTTATTTATTTTCAAAGAGAGGGGAAGGGAAGGAGAAAGAGAGGGAGAGAAACATCATTGTATGGTTGCCTCTCACATGGCCCTCACCGGGGACCTGGGCCACAACCCAGGCATGTGCCCTGACTGGGAATCAAACCGGTGACCCTTTGGTTCGCAGCCTGCACTCAATCTACTGAGCTACACCAGCCAGGCGGTGTGGTGTTCATTTTTTCACTTTTGCCAATTATGCTGACAAATTTGGTGAATCAGCTGGCTGATGTACTGAGCAAATGTTAAGAGGGTTGTCACTACACATTGGAACTACTCACTGCTCTTTTATCCTGGAAAAACCTCTCCATTCCCTAATCCATCACTAAACTACCAAAGTAGAAGTACTTTTCCTTGGACTCACCTTAACTTGCCTCCCAAGTGATCTAATGTGGCCTAGAGAGCATGTGGCAAAGGGGAAAACTTAGAGTATTTATCTATGATCCACAGGCTCCTGTACCAGGCCAAATTGACTTTGCATCTCAATGTGGACCAATACACCTATGAATAGGAGAGGGGTCATGAAATGCACCATCAAATTCTGATAACTCTGAGAGCTAAAGGAATGTAGGTTTACTAACTTACCAAGATAAGGACAGTCCCAGGCAACTGGAATATATGATCATATTATCCATGACATTTTATGAATATTTGGAACAGTTCAGAGGTTTTTATTAGTCTTACGTATAACTCTCCAGGATGAACTTGGGAATCTTACAAAGGATGGATGGGGTAGAATGGAGTTTTAATTTTAGAGATCTTGGGTTCTAGCCATCTGTAAGTCTCTTTCCACTGGGAAAGAGCTAATTTTGATGTACTTGGCATACTAAGACTTGGATACACACACGTACATACCAGGGAACAGAAAGGGATGAGGAGAGCAAGAATCAAGTGACAGAACAAGCCTCTAGTAGTTATATTCCAACTGCAAGTGCAACTGTAGGACTGCTTAAATAGGTCCTATTTTGTCAGCAGCATATGATATTAACGGGGATATATTTCCTTTGTCAGACAGAGCCACCTCGCTCAGCAGCTTCCGTGGGAGCAACTGGCTTGTGTGCTCCAAAATTCTGCAAGATGGCAGAGCTCTCAAAAGATGGTGTGGCAGATGGACTCTGGTATTAGTGGGGGTTTGGATTTATTATGAGAGCTAAGAGAGGTTTATCCAGAACTTTGAATTGCAAATGAATGTGCAATTCCAATTGAAAACATCTTTTGTGAAGTGACTAGGGATTGGTAGAGGCAACGACTGGGAATCATTTGTAACACTAGGACAGACTATATATTTCTGCAGTGATTCTATTTGACAGCAGGGCATTTTCATGTTTAAAATTTTTTTTTAAGATGTGAGAAAGATATGATACATTTAGGTGTCCTGTTGACATTTTAGAAATTTTAAAAATGTGAGATACAAGAAATTTGTATTGAAATACTTTAATTTTGCAGGCTCTACAAATGTTGTAATACTGATAGAAATTGCCACCCCGAAGGTTGCTGAAATTAAAGCAGGAAGCATTTGCAGAATTTTGGGGAGAAGACATGTTTTATGTTTACTCTGGAACTTTAATATCTATCTCTGTAAAGTTAAAATATGTATCACTAAAATACAATCAATTTAATTATTTTCCTAAGAAAAATAAATTGTTGGAGAAATTCCTTTAAGGTGCATTTAGTAAGCTGTAAAATCAATTTAAAATGCCAAAACTTATCGATAAGTAAGCTAATGGTTTGAATTTTTGGTCAATTTGCCTTCAGAAAACTTGTATGATCAGAGAAATCATTGTGTATATGATACCTAATCACAAACATGTGGTTAAATAAGCAGAGCAGGCTCATTTGGCTAAAAATAAATTAGAAAATAAAATTCTGAAAAATAAACCTTAATTCTGAAAATATTTGAAAATATGCTATTACCTAGAAAAGATTCATATAAGTTTTTGCCTTTAGATGAAGATTTTTAAGAATCTATAATTAAAAATTCAACTTCTGAAATTTGACAAAGTCACCATTGAGAGCTGGGGAAGATCGCTTCCAGTCCCACCTCTAAATTTTGACAAAAATGCAAAAAGTAACTAAAAATATATAAAGAGCCATATTTCTGCCACTCCTTCTAAGTTTTTAAAATGTTATTTATTGTGATAAGAATTCTTAATATGATATCTCATTTTATGTAATTGTAAGTGTACAAATATTATTAACCGTAGGTGCGATGTTACACAGCAGATCCCTACAACTTATTTAGAGCTCAACTAAAATTTTGTGTTCATTGTTTAGTAACTCCTCATTTCTCTGTTCTGCCAGCCTCTGCCAACCACTATTTCACTCTTTAATTCATGAATTTGAATATTTTAGACAGCTCATCTAAGTCGTATCATGTAGTTTTTGTCTTTCTTTGATTGTACTATTTCAGTTAGCATGGTATTCTCAGGGTTTACCCATGTTGTTGCTTATTGTCGAATTTCTTTTTTTAAAAATCCAAGTGGTATTCTATTGTATGTATACGCCACAGTTTCTTAATCCATTCATCCGTTGATGGACATTTATGTTGTTTCCACATCTTGGCTAATATAAATAATGCTGTAATAAATGCAGGAATGCTAATATCTCTTCAAGATCCTGATTCCAATTGTTTTGGATGTGTAATAAAAGTGAGATTGCTGGATCATATGGTAGTTCTACTTTTAATTTTGATAATCTTCATACTGTTTCCATAGTGCTAAAACCATTTTTCATGTCTCCGAGCAGTGTAGAATAGTTCCAGTTCCTCTGTATCTTGCCAACACTTCTCTCTTGTCTTTTTTAAAGAAAACATTCTCACAGGTATGAAGTGATATCTTGTGGTTTGATTTGTATTTTCCTGATGATTGGTGATGTCTTTTTATTTATTTATTTATTTATTTTTTAATTTTTTTAAAAGATTTTATTTATTTTATTTTCAGAGAGAGGAGAAGGGAGGGAGAAAGAGCAATGTATGGTTGCCTCTCACATGGCCCTCACTGGGGACCTGGCCTGCAACCCAGGCATGTGCCCCGACTGGGAATCGAACTGGTACCCTCTGGTTCCCAGCCCGCGCTCAATCCACTGAGCTACACCAACCGGGCTCTGGTGATGTCTTTTTAAAAATGTTTATTTATTGATTTTAGAGAGAGAGAGAGAGAGAAACATCAACTTGTGATTGCACGTATGTATGTATTCATTCATTGGTTAACTCCTGTATGTGCCCTGACTGAGGATCAAACCCACAATCTTGGCATATTGGGTCACTGCTCTAACAACTGAGCTACCTGACCAGGGCCAACTGGTGATGTCTTTTGATGGAGGAATTTAATTTACTTACATTTAAAGTAATTATTGAAAAAGAAGTATTAGCTGTTTTGGCAGTTGTTTTCCATTAATTTTGTCACTCTTTTGTCCATCCTTTCCCTTTCTGGCTGGCTTTCTTTGTGTTTTTGATTTTTGTATTGATATGCTGTGTGTAAATGGAAGATTAGGTAAACCCATGGGGTTATATGGGGTCTTCATGGTCAAAACAACTATACAGGTGCTGAAAAATCCTTTCTGGGGCTCAAAAACATTGTTCTTCAAGTTTGCAGACATTGAGCATGGAGAAGTTTACCTCGGATTTCTGGTTATGATGGATAAATGGGTATGCTTTTTAGTCTTGAGAGTATAGTTAAGTACAGAAATAGTGATGGTAATAAAAGACAACTTTTAATATTTTCAATATTTTCTTTAACTTTAGGAATAATTGGTATATCTCAGTACTTGTAATGATTGGAAAAAATTTTATATTAGACTACTTACAAAACTTTTGAGACCAATCTAAATTGTGAACTTGAGTAGTTGACTTAAGTTACTACTTTTAAATAGAAAGTTATAGGCACATTTTACTAATGTAAATAATGTGATATACTAAGAGGGATGAAAATTATTATATTTATAAGTTTAATTGGTGAGATTTATAAGGATTATTTAAGTACCTGGGGAAGGTTTTATTTGTTAGGTAGACAATGAAGTACTAAGAGAAAAGGTTGATTGTACTTATAAATTAAATTAAAATGTTTAAAGAAACTTGTCTAAGTTTGAAACCCTCTAAAAATGATTTTCAAAATTTAGTATATTTATGAAAACAATAAGATTTTTTTTAGGTTCACTTTACAGGTTAAGGGAAAATGTGTTTTTAAATCTATAACGTTATATAATTGAATTTCTATATTAAAAATCATAAAAATAAAATCTTCTCTTGCACATTAATGTTAGTGTCTCAAGGTTATCAACGAATTTATCTTGGTAGGTGACAAGAGAATAAACACCTTGAAAATGTGAAAAAATAAAAGGCAAGATAATGATGCACTAGGTGTCCCAATGGTAGTTGATAGTCAAATAAATCATGCCGACATAAAACCGTGTGTTTAGAGAAGTGACAGTTCACTGTGGTTTGAATTGCTGTGGTAAAGCTCAATTAAAATGCACTGAATGATCCCCGATCTCATCCTAATGAATTGTGTTAAATAGATCTTTACGATTTGCAAAATGTGGTGGTGATAAAGAGACAGAGGTCACTTATCAACAACGCTTTGTTTAAAATGAGATGTTCTCTCAGGAAAAAGTTTCTGAAAATGTTATTCCTCCTTTAAGGTGAAGATGTCAGTGTGTTTTATTGATTTATATTTTTGTGTTTATTGTTCCTTAAGTGAAGAAATATGCCCCTTTGACTGAACAACGTTTCTTGCTCAGTATTGAAAAATGACATCATTCCTTTGCAAGTATTAGTCACATTTTAATGGGGACACAGTCAACGTTTGTACAAGAACTCCCTCATCTTCTGAAAGTATTATCACCACACATGGGTGAATTTCAATTACGGATGGCACTGCCAATTTCCTGTTCTTACGTTATGATCGCAGATGAAGGTGAGTTGCAGATAGATGGTCAGTGACTGAAAGCATTGAAGCAACTGACATAATGAACTTTCCTTTTGTATCTTTTTTTTTTGCTCTGAATTGTTTCTGCTCCTGATAAGCAAGATGTGTTATTTCAAATTATGCCAAACTTTGATGATGTAAAATCATTTATTTAAGTGACTAAGTTAATGCACGATCATTACCTCTCATTTAGTTCATGGGGAGCAAACAGAGCCAGCTTTGAAGTTTACTCTCAAGGAAGAGAAACAGATTTAGCTCTTTAATAAAAAAGAGAAAAAGTAAGGGTTGCAAACAAAACAAAAAGAACTCTTGAGTCATACGATAGTCCTCCATTATCTACAGTTTCATTTTGCCTGGTTTAGGCCACCTGTGGTCAAAGATGGTTTGAAAATATTAAATGGAAAATTCCAGAAATAAGCAATTCATAAGTTTTAAATTGTGGGCCATTCTGAGTAGTGTGATGAAATCTTGTGCTGGCCTGCTCTGTCCTGCCTAGGACATGAGTCATCCTTTTGTCCAGTGTATCCACACTGTATACAACCCCCACCCATTAGCCACATAGTAGCCTTTTCAATTATCCAATTGGTTATTAGAGAGAGAGAGAGAGAGAGAGAGAGAGAGAGAGAGAGAGAAAGAGAAAGAGAAAGAAACCATATTCACATTACTTTTATTGTATAGTCTGTTATAATTGTTCTATTTTATTATTATTAAATCCTTAATGTTTCTAATTTATCAATTAAACTTTATCACAGGTATATGTGTATAGGAAAAAAAACATTATATATATAGAGTTCAGTACTGCCTGGGGTTTTAGGCGTGCACTGAGGGTCTTGGAGGAGATCCCTTGTCGATAAGGGGGGGCTACTGTAAGTTGGAAAATGGCTGCTGGAGAAGCAGAATTCCTTGAGCTTGTGGACTGCAGATGGTCCTACAATATAAGATGCTTAGCTTTTTTCATTCAGGCAGCATGAGCTTGAAAGAAGATGCGTTTAAATGTTATTCTAAGAATGGCAAGGGTAGCAGGTCAAGAAAAAGCTTTAGAAGCCATTAAATTGCTCTTAAGTCCTCTCACAGTACTTACCTGGAATGTTATTTCCTCCACCATAAACAAGAGATAAAAATATCTATCTTGTACTCTTCTGGTTTAAAGTGCTGATCACAGTGCTGATACAAAGCGGGCACTCAATACAAGGAAAGGATTTTGAATGTTAATGAGAGAAGTGAAAACCTACTCAGACAGATAAGAAGCCATAAAGTCTTCACCAAAATTCCCCTTTCTTGTGTGGACCGGTTATAATTACCTTATTTTCTGGTTTTGGTGAGGATTAAATCATTAGAGCATATGAAAATGCTTCACACAGAGCCTGATTCACCACAGACAATAAATGAAGCATTTTTTTGTCCTCTATTTTTCATCTACAGATAGGCAAACAAATGTTTTCTTAGTGCTTTGGCATTTGTGTTTTAAATTTCTAAACTTATGAAACATTTTAATAGTATGTTAAATATAATAAAACACTATTTTCTAAAGAACTAGGTTGGTAATTAATGGTCTACATTCTGTTGTAATTTAAATTAAGGATCAAGTGACTGAGAAATTGAGGATATGCCTGGTCTATGGGGGAAAAATAGCATCTGTAGAATAAAAGAATATAGAAGCTGAGAGAAAATATAATCTACCATCAAGTGATTAACAGAGTCTCCAGCCTTGAGCAACGTGATTTGGAGGACAGAAATGTTGGTTGACAGCTCCTGAAAAAGCCATTGGAATCCTTGTTGATCAGCAAAGTCAAGTTTATTAAGCCTCTTATATTAAAGGGGAACACTTGTTGACAGAGTTTTAGTGGCATCTAATTAGAGCTGTTTTATAAGATTTGAAGATTCTTTTTACAGCAGAACATAACAGGATATTCTCACATAGATGAAAGGTAAAACTTTTCCTTACTGAAAACTGCAATTGAGAGAAGTCTGCCAGGCAGGGCCACACACGCCCCTTGAACAAGGTGACAGCAGTCAGGAGGTGTGAGGGGCAGCTTTGCATGGTGAGCGGGAAGGAGAGAGCCAGGTTTCGTGGGATCCCCATGGATTGGCTGATTTGAGTAGTTTTCTGGGATTCAGGGCACAGGGACATTCTCTAGTGTTCTGGAACCAAGCCTTGGGGTGATTACAGCAGGTGCACGGTGGCCAAGAGTGTGAGGGCCTGATAATGGACGTGGCTGGGGTGTGGACTTGATCAGCTGTCCAAGAAGGGCGGCTGTATGGACTCTAGCCATGGATTCCAAACCAGATCAAGACAGCATCTAGAAACATAAAACAATACAAAACTATATTTACATAATATATTATCTATTTACGTAGTATCTATTTATTACATAAACATGTCAGGGAAAGACTCCATCCTTTATCAGGGTCTGGGCTCAGGTTGTTTGAGGTGACTCTTCCATCGCAGGGACTGATTGGCACCGGGCAAAGCTCTTCACATAATAGTTGCCTGTTGGAGGAGCACAGAGGGTTGAGGATCTTCAAACAAATCGTAGTAAATAAACTGAGGCTTGCTAAGCCAGCTGTTTGCTCACGTGAACAATCTATAGTACTAAGAAGCAGGCTCTTTGTCTAGAGGAAGAAACCATTTATCTGGACATTAGTTCTTCGAAACAACCTGAAACAAATAGTAAAGTTATGAATTAGTTTGTAGTCTTATTTTTCTCAGGCTAGCATTTCTTGGAACAAATAGAAAGTCATCTCGACACAGGTGGTTTTAGTTCTAAGTCCTGTTAAGCTATGTGCATTCAGATAGTCTTAATTATCATGGGAAATAATATGACTTGGTTCTTTATGCTCTAGGAATAATATAGCATATAGTTAGGGAGACTACTAACTCATGTAAAATAGTAGCAAAACCACAAAGCAATAATATATATGCTTACGACTATATAGGAAAATACATTTGAATATTTAATATTTATATGCATATTAATATGTGCATTCATATGTGATATTCCATTATACAGAGCATAAACCTTGAGGGTTTAAAGGAAAACTAGATCAGGCAATGTGCTGTAGTTAAGAAAATTGAATTGAGAAAAGGGATGCCTCAATCTGACCTTAACACAAAGGTGATGATTTTACCTGGGCTAGTCACTGAACTTTAAGGCACAATTTTTTTTTTCTCTATAACCATGTGCAGTGCTGAGCACAAAATTAAAGATAAATTACTTGTTGAATCAAAAAATTGAATAATTTTGATAGAGAAGTGTTCATGTAAAAAGTGGATATTGAACTGGGCAATAAATGGAGTAAAACCAGGAAGAAGTAAGTGGTATAGGGTGTATATTTGTAAAAAAGGGATGATACTCTAACAAGACAGCAAGACATTAATGCTTCCCAGATCTGAGAGGAATAAACAGCAGGTCTGGTGAGGTGAAAAGATTGCAAGGAATGGAAGGCCTGAAAAACCAGGATTTTACATTTGACATGCTGATAGTGGTTCTTCAGCTTTTCCCATGAAGCATTGCTTTTTTTTTTTAAGTTTTATTTATTTATTTTTAGTTAGGGGAAGGCAGAGAAACATCAATGTGTGGTTGCCTCATGAATGCCCCCTACTGGGGATCTGGCCCCCAACCCAAGCATGTGCCCTGACTGGGAATCAAACTGGCGACCCTTTGGTTCGTAGGTGCTCAGTCTACTGAGCCACACCAGCCAGGGCCCCATGAAGCATTTGTAGTGACAGAGGGAAGCAGCCAGCTTCCATAGTCCCGGGACAAAACCTGGAAGGATTGGGAAAAAAAGAGCCCCAAATTTCCATGATCTTTTGTTTTACCTTAAAATTGTAGTGATATTTATATTTTGTTTCAGAATTCATCTGTACTAGTTTTATTGTAAGAATACTGACTTCTCTCAAACACTTGAATAAAAAGATCATACTAGGAATATGCACTATGTTTCCCTGTCAATTATTGTGCTATCCTGTGCTCCTTGCCCCAGGGTTATGCCAGCCTGTTTGAAGGCCATCTGAAAAAAATTTAGTAAATGAGCAATATAATGGGAACAAGCAATCCATATGGAATACCAATCACAGAGCTGTTTGTACACAGGTATGTGCAAGGGAGAATGTTTTTCGGGCAAGGCAGTGAGATGATGTCTGGTGATCTAATTGTGTGCTGGCAAGGATGGCACAGTAGTCAGCAAACTACAGCTTGTAGGCCAAATCCTGCTAGCGACCTGCTTTTGTAAATACAGTTTTATTGGACACAACCATACCTATTCTTTTTTTTTTTTAAAGATTTTATTTATTTTTAGAGAAAGGGGAATGGAGGGAGAAAGAGAGGAAGAGAACCTTCGATGTGCAAGAGATACGTTGATCAGTTGCCTCTCCCATACCCCCAGCTGAGGACCTGGCCCACAACCCAGGCTTGTGCACTGACTGGGAATCGAACCTGTAACCTTTCGGTTCACAGGCCGGCACTCAGTCCACTGAGCCACATGAGCCAGGGCGCCATGCTCCTTCATTTACATATTTTCTATTACTGCTTTTGTGCTACCATGCAGAATTGAAGGTTGTAACAGAGACCAAATAGCCTGTGAAGATGAAAACATTTTCCTCTGTGCCCTGATACAGAAAAAGATTGCTGACCTCTGGTTAGTGTAAAGAGGAGCCGTTGGGGTTGAAAAGGAATGCAATTAATATGAATGGGATTGTGAGAAAATAGTTGCCCCAAAACCCCCAAACAAAAATCTGCTTTGAGATTTATAGACTATAGTGTTGGAAGGAAGTGCGATACTTACACTTTATCTACTTCAAGGCAACATGAGGTTCTCAAGCCTGGGCAACTCTGAAAATTGTGATGTCATTGGTAGACACAGGGTGATGGAGAGAGAGCCAGTTTAGGGGACCTCAATCTTATACATATTGATTTTGAGGTGACAGACTAACTAAAGTGTCTACAGAGATGATGAAAATATTGGATTTTAATTTGAATGTAAGATGGTGACAGAAGATTTAGATTCAAAAGTCATCAAGGGACGATGTAGTCATGAACTTCATAACCGACAGAAGAGCCGTCAAGTTACTTCACGAAGAAAGAAGAAACAGAAGGCAAAAGGGAAGCTGCTGAGATCCCTGCTTTGAATAAGGTAACGAGAGAACCACACGCCTGTTTATAGCCTTGATGACCTCTAGTCTGCCGCCTGGTTTGTCTAGTTGTCCTCTGATTCTTCCAATTAAATGTAGACATAAAGCAGTCAACCCTTTTTAACTATTTCAAAAAAACAGAATTAAGATTTTGAAACACTTTTACAGCTATAAAAAATAGGCACTATAGGTAAATGCTAAGGATTATGAGTATTATCCAGGAAAATCTCACTATGTCTCCACTATTGAAACACTATGGGTCAAATTCTACCTTTTGTAAGTACAGTGAGCTCTGTAATAGATGACTCTAACTATATCTGGATCCCAACGTTAAAAATGAGATTCTAAAACGTTTCCTTGGGGACAAATGAGTGGAGTGAATATCAGAAGGGCTTACTCCTGGTGAGATTTTGTCAGACTTTAATTCCATTATACAGCCAAGATATTTGTCTTAATATGTGATAAATGAGCTTTCTATTATCTTTGTAATATTTTAGGAAGCATATAAATGAACTTTTTATAGTCTCTTTAACCAAGAACCGGTAAAATCATAGTGTATTGAATTAACATTCATTCCTCCCAGCAACCCTCATTCTTCTTTGTTAGATCATGATGTAAGCAATAATCACACCCATACTCCCCTTCTTTGGCCAATAATCTGTTTCTTCTCAAATAACACTGATTTGATCAATGACCTAATACCAGAGAGTGAGGGAGTCAGAGCCAAGGTGGAAGACCTGTGTTCAGTGCTTTCATTCACTTTGTCATTAATTACGATACTCAAATTCTATTAAGCTAAAAAATGAGCAACCTGTCAGCTATTGTTTGGGGTGGGGATAAGCAAACACAAACCTTTCTCTCTGCATGATTGTCATTAATACATTTGCAGAGCCTATCACATGTGCCTTTAGATACTGTTACAATAAGCCCTTGGTCACTGGCATTTTCTTTTTTATGTTACAGAAATAAAGAGAAGTGGAGTTTTGAAGAGGGGAGAAAAAAATCTTAAAAAATGGATGCAGCATAGAAAACTCATTAAGAGAAGAGGTTTTATTATTTTTCTGCCAAGGTTGATTCTCGAAGAAGCAATGCCATTAGTGTTGTCTTAGCTAATCAATATTTACCCTGATTTTTCCAACCATTCAAAAGAAAATGGATTAACAGAAAATTGAAAAAAAACAACTCCAAAATATATCTAAATGCTGTTGGCACGCCTGTGTGGTTTTGCTGAATGTCGCCAGGAAGGGTGTTTTAATCACATGCAGAGAAGGAGATCAGAGGCGGCATCTGTCTTCTCCAGACACCGTGAGGTTTGGGACCCCTCTAACCAGCCATGGAAAAACAGTGACCACAAAACATTGCCTGGTCTATCAGGAACTGTGTTCATCTGTGAATACGTGGGACCTAAACTAGTGACTTACACAAATTAGGATTTTATTTCTTTACATACTTAGATGTTCGAGTTATCACTTCTGGCCTAGTGTGTGACTCCACAACATATTAGGGACAAGTTCTCTGCTCCTCTTTGGCCACTGTTGCGTGTAGCTGTTGTCTCAGAGTCACAAAATTCACATTGTTTCCCACTCCTGCTCTACTTCCCTCTGGCTGGCTCCAAAACCCTATTCCAGGTAGGAGAAGGGGGAAATGATATGCGGAAAATGGCCCATCCCAGCTCAGTCTGATTCCTTTTAAAGCCCTTTCCCATTTACATCTCATTGGATAGAACTGTGATTGTGCCATGAGGCTACCATTAGCTGCCAAGGGCAGCTGAACAATTGTGTTAGGCAAGGCACAAGACCACCTTGAATAAAATAAAGATTTGGTAGGAAGGGAGAGGAAGGACTAGATACTGGGGGACAGCTAATGGTTTCTGTCGAAGGTGTGCATTTCATGTCTTTAATTACTCTTCTAAGATGGTGCTACTTTGTTCAGATAAGCCCGTGTTCAGATATGACCATGTAGGTGAAGTGCCATTTTCATCGTATTATATCAAATGTATACTAACAACACGACTTCTTTTGATGGGACAACATCAGCTGTTAGCGTTGCTCTTGGTCCACAGCTACAGCAGGGCTTATCGAGTTTCTGGGTTTTATGCCTGTAAATAGAGTCTGTGGGTAAAGAACCCAATTTTTTCTCTTGTGGGATGTATACAAAGAGGCGATATAAAGAGCTCAGCAGTGGAGGGACAAATTAAAAATCATAGGAGAGAAATGATGTTCAATCTCTCTTGCTCTGCCAATGCTATAAGCATTATTTCTCCTGATACATTTCTTCCAGGTTTCCTCATTAGAAGGATCTGAAGTGAAAACTGGAATAAAGACAAGGTAGACAAGATATCTGCTCCCATCTCAAATATGAGACCTTTTGGAGAGTATTAAGCCTTGCCTTCATTTTAAAGCAAATCTATACCATAATATACTTCTATTTCCAGGCGCTGCCAAAAATTCTGGAGTTAAATGAAATTACAACTTCAGTTAGAATAGAGCAATTATGCTTAAGTTTTTAAAAATAAATTTTATTTCTTAGTTTCAGATTTACATAAAAATTACAAAGATGAGTTTCCATGTACTTTGTATCAACTCTATCCTATTATTTACATCTTACATTAGTGTGGCATATTTGTTATTTAATGAACCATTATTGATTTCTCCTGTCTGTAGTAGTTTCTTAGACTTTTGTTTTTATTGATCTTGACAGTTTCGTGGAGTACCAAACAAGTAATTTATAGAATGTTCTTCTACTGAGGTTTATCTGACGTTTTTCTCATGATCGTGGGACTGGGGTGGATGACCATGTAGGTGAAGTGCCATTTTCATCGTATTATATCAAGTGTATACTAACAACACGACTTCTTTTGATGGGACAACATCAGCTGTTAGCGTTGATCTTGGTCCACAGCTACAGCAGGGCTTATCGAGTTTCTCCAATGTACTCTTCCCCTCTTTGCCAGCCTGTGTTCTTTGGGAAAAGAGCACTGTACACATCCTGTGTTTAGGAGTTATGATCCAGATTCTTGAGGACAAACTATCTACCTAAATAATTTTGAGTTATTCTGCATGAGAGATTTATCTATTTTCCACAATTTATTTAGAGCCATATGACCTCATGGATGTTTCCAATTTCAATTATGATCCAATAGTGCTTTATTTTGTTTGCTCAAACTTGAACTCTTTCAGGGGACTCCTATGTCCCTTTGACATTGCTCAATATTGTGGTTTTTCTTCTAAAGCCCTTTCCTTTATCCAGATTCACGCTGTGTATTTTCTAGCTCTGTCCTAACGTCAGCCATTTTTTCTAAGGAGACCTCGTTCCTTTTTAATTGGAGAACGATACTAGAAACAAGACCTGGACTCGAGGTGTGCTCATTGCTCATTGCTCATTGCTATTGCAGTAGGATTGTTTCTGGTTCTTTCAGCTGCCAGAACCAAGGATACACACAGGAGGGCAAAAATAAGTTTACGGTTGTGAATGTGCCACAGACAGAGTTTATTTTTGTATTTTCATAATAACCTGCAGGAATTTTTTCCGTATGAATGACTGTAAACCTACATTTGCCCACCCCTGTATGGCTGTATTATAACCTATATACACATATCTATAAATATTTCTAATATGCACCCGTCTATTTATATTAAACTCAACAAAAATTTACACTGATATCTCTAGTTTTAATCCATCATCACAAGTACTTTTCTAGGCTTCTCCCCTTATCTGTAAATTCCCCTGCCACCACAGCTCCCACTATCTGTCATTCATTTACTTAATTGGTTAATTCTAATATACATGCATAAAAACATCATCAATGTTAATATCTTCATGGGAATAAACTTAATCAGCTAAAGCACAGTGTTTATGGTCAGTTTATTTTCCCTTTAGTTTGACAGACTCCACTCATTTACCAAGTTACTTATATCAGCACCTTTTTCCTGATCCCCTTCACTGAGATTGTTTCATGTACTTGTAATATAGTAGTATTGTTTTGTCACATTTTTCATTCCATTCTGGGATTTCTCTGAACACCTAAATGTCTTTTTATTAAATATACATATATTAAGGTTAATGTTTTTGTGCTGTGTGTATCTGTGGGGTTTGGCCAAGTATAGTATCATTCACGATTTAAGGTTCCACAACCCTAAAAATTCTCCTTTGTGTCAACTATTCAACACTACACCTCCTCACCTTGAACTTTCGGCAACCACTAATATTTTCACTCTTTCTATTGATATAATTTTTTAAAACATTATATAACAATATACAATATCATATTATATACAATACTCATTATAGTATATACTATATATAACATATCCATGTGCTTTATATATCTATAGCTACCTCATAAAACTATGTAATATAATCATGGAAGTGACATCCTGTCGCCTTTGCCATATTTTATTCATTAAAAATGGGCCACACCCAAGGGTGAAGTTGTGAATACCAAGAGACAGAGACTGTGGGTACCATCCTATAGTCTGTCCACAGCAAGTATTTCCTTTCTATGTGATGCTGTCATTGGCTGTATCTGGCTGAGCCACATGATAAGAGAAAGATTGATGAAGATGAGATTCACAGAGAAGTGGGATGTTTCTTTCATTCAATTTTACAATTAAAATATTAAAAA
Organism: Micronycteris hirsuta; assembly: GCA_004026765.1. NCBI lineage: Eukaryota > Metazoa > Chordata > Mammalia > Chiroptera > Phyllostomidae > Micronycteris > Micronycteris hirsuta. The sequence continues at coordinate 23,588 of PVJI01015480.1, forward strand.
AACATGTTGATTAAATATAAACAGTCATTACTCAATTCTTACCTATTTAGAAAATACGTAAAGACAAAAAGTCACTATAAAGTCTGTAGTTTTTTAAAAAGAGATGTTTATTTTATTATTTATAGCAGAATGTACTGCATTTAGAAGATAGTGGCATATTCATGTAAGAGGTAATGTTATTAATTTTATAAACCATGATTGGAATTATTTATGGATTTGTAGAGATCCTTTTCCATAATTATGTTGATACTCAAGGGATAGTTGTCTTCAACATGAAAACCATTTCCTTAGTGAAAAGCAGACAAATTTCCTCCCAGAAAGATAAATGCTGAAGAAAACAGGAAGTACATTGTGCTTCAGCTATAGTATACATAATATAACACAGACAATGGGGAAGGTAGATATAATTTGCTTGAAAGATGGCAAACACTGAAACAGAATATTGATGCAATAAAACAGAAAATAAGGCAAAATTGTTTTTCAATTGCAGTTTTTCAAATGTCACACGTATTGTGGGACTTATCCAGTGTTGAATGGCACAGACAATATTCATCAAAATGATGTTGCGTGTATATTCCTAGCCAAAATTACCTTTGTGATTAGCTGGTACTTACATCCAATTATTACTCGCTGTTATTCAAACACCGAAGGATGTAAAGGAGCAAACAAAGCAGCGGCAAACCAGAAAAACTGCAGAAATCCACTTCAAATGGATTAACATAATTACTTCAGCCAGGGAGTGACAACAAAGTGACAAAACATACTTGAAACATAGATGTTTTTGTAGCTCACCTTCTGCTTGTACACACCTGTGCACTTTGTAAATGGCTCCATATGCTTAATCAAAAGAAATCTAATTGCTTTAATTTACTTCATCCAAAAGTAGAAGAGTAAATTATATGTTTAATTATAAACTTTCCACTTTGGACAGCTATAATTAATGACTCAAGGAGTTGTGCAATAAGCCAAGAGCAACCCTTTATTACTCCTGAGGTACCTGAACAACACCAGTGCTTCAGCACCAGTCAGGTTCTATTACTACAGGAATCAAAATGCCTACATGAGGCATTAATCACAGAGCACCTCTGAGCAGAGACTTTTAATTATATGTGCTCCATACCATCCACATGGATTGTCTGTACCAGGGGGTGGTAATAAATGTTCTATTCTAAGTACCAATGACAAGAGGGTTATTTATTTATTTATTTGCTTATTTTAGTGAATGCCATTTTAAATGTGGCCTTCAGTCTGGAACACAGGCAATTCCTCCCTCTAAAACATTTGTCAGGAAGTCAATGCCTTTGGAGACTGGAGTCTCATTTGTGTTTCTTACTGAAAGAGACGAGTTCAATAAGCAGTGCTTCTGCACCTAGAGATCCAGCTGTTGTTTCTTTATACATTCAGGATTCCAGTTTTAAGAGGAACCGTATCTATCCCCCATATATAAAGAGCGAGCATTTAGTTTAGTGTCCAAACCTGGACACTTTTACCAATTCCAGGACAACATGCAAAAATTGGGACTCTACTGGGAAAATCAAGAATCACCCTCTATATGGAAAAAAGCCAATTTAGTCCTTGGACACGATCTGTCAATGGACTAAGCATAGTGTAGCTTGGCTGTTTTTGCATATGGAGGACTATTGTCGCAGACAGAGAATGATTTTTGGCATAAACAAGATCTAGGTTTGAATCTCAACTCTGTCATTCTCTAAGAGACCTCAGACAAGTCATTTAATCTCTTTGAGTCTTAGTTTCTTTATCTTTAAAATGAGATACTTCAACTACTTTTGTAATTATTAACTCAGATAAAATAACGAGAGATAAAACTGGTACAGAAAAGATATTACATTCTAGACAATTGAGATTTGTTTTAATGGTTTATGCATATGTAAAGGATTGGTAAACATACTTTTGGTAATCTTATTAACCCATCCAAAATCTGACTGGCTTAGGCTGTTAATGAAAAAATTAATACTGACACATAGAAAATCTAAAAAGCAAGCTTCTGTTGAATAATGGGTCTACTGATTATTCTCTAGCTGCATCTCCCAACCTTCTTCCATTCTCTGCCTTCCCCTGTCCTGGGAAGCTGACATCTGGAAAATATGTTACTTGGACTCCCTTACTTATGGCTTTCAGTAGTTTGGTCACTGAGCAGCACTAGCAGGTGACCTTATGTCTGGAACAGAAACATTTCAAGGTATTTATTCTTCTTCTCCTTCTTTGCTTCACTATGGTTCTGGCTGTGGCTGCATTGTTCTTTGATAGTATTTCTCAGATTTGTGCATCCATTAGAATAAAATTGGAAGGTTTATTAAAACATAGATTTTTACCCCGCCCCCAAGAGTTTCTGATTTAGTAGATGTGTAGTGGAGCCCATGCATTTCCATTTTTAAGAAGTCCTCAGGTAATGTATAGTGATGTGGACCTAGAGACATCTATTAATGACCATTGCCCTTGGACAACGGGTCCATACGTCAGCTCCCTCCTCGGTCACTGCTGTCTCTGGGCTCTGAGAACTCTGTTCAGTGTTTTCAGGCCCAGCGATGGTGACAGCACCCTTCTGTTGCAGCATCCCAAACTTGGCCATTGATAGGGGACTTCTCCATATTTTCAGAAATTGCTTCTTCATTATATTACCTTTTAGTGCTTTTAAGTATACCAATGTTTTTGCCCTGGTCCCTAACTGATAAAGTAGGTAAAGAAATTGCTTAAATTACTTAATTTAAGGATTTAAAAATAATTAGAATATTTGCATGTTAATTGTTTTTAAAATTATAGAATTTTATGTCACCTAAGTCTGTCGTTTTCATTATAATTCAGAAAACTTTCCAAATTCAAACCAGACCCAATTGAGTCTATACAACCACATTGAAAATATAAACAAGATAAAGCAACTACAAAAAGTGTTACCTTAAAGTCTTCTGTACCAAATCCACTGCCCTTTCGAAAATACCGTATTTTGTCGAGTATAATGCGCACTCACGTGTTTGGCCCAAACTTTCAGGAAAAACATTGTATATTTTAATTTAATTAATTAATTAATTAATTTATATTTAGAAACAAAACTGATTAATGTATCCCAGGGTATTATTTTTCATACAGATATTGTCATTGATTTCTAGAGTTACACTTTTGATGGATGAGAAAAAATAAAAGGATTAAAAATATTTCCGTAGATGTGGAATTAGTCCTACCCATGTATAATGTGTATTCTTATTTTTCCCTCAAAAATTTGGGCAAAAAAGTGTGCATTATACATGGCAAAATACAGTAAAAATTTGAACTAGAGTTGTTATGATCTCATGTAATGCATTTCTAACATTATATTGCATTTAAAAACTATTGCAATTTTTGTATGTTTTTCTCCAATATTCCCTAAATAATTATGATTAGAAATATTTTGAAACAAGATCCATTCTAAATCGCTAAAAAGATATTTTTAAATCTGCCTGCTCTTATTTTTTGTTTCTGGTTAAGAGGTTATTATCTATGAGAATTCTTTCTCCCAGTCCAGGAAAAATGTCTGTTTGCTGTTAAAAAGGTTATTCTTAACTGGTCTCTTGTGGACCATTCCAGACAAAAATTAAGTAAAGTGAAAAGAGGGAAATTCTTTAGATAGTGAAGACATAAACAACTTATCTAAAAGTTTTTTTTTTTAAATGAGGCAAAAGGGACATTGAGGATGAGAGAAGTCAGCTGTGACTCCTATGGGGCATCATCAGAGTCAGAAGGCTCCGTAGGCAGACGCCCAGCCGTCCCACAATAGGATCCTAGCATTTCCCACACCTCAGACTCTTGTGTTGGCTATGTTACTTTGTGAGACTTCGAAGAATAAAGTTCCAGCCCTCAAAATAAAAATTTTAAAAAGCAATCTTATATTTTTTCTAACTGTCAGAAGGTCTCCCTCTTCCAAAGTCCTGGATGTAAACTATTCACTCTGTCTTGAATTTCTCAGAGCAGCAAATGGCCCAGTACTCTACTGTTTTGGGAAGTCCTGGAAGATTTCTAAGGGAAAAAGGATGCTGTGATGACATATAAATTTGGAATTTATTTATTAGAGACAACAGATTTTAAATATAAGTAAAGATGAGAGCCGAGTACATACATCTGGAATTTCAAAATATATGTTTGTTCCCCTTGGAAATTATCATTAGGTGTTTGAATTTTTTGATGGAGTTGATACTAGCATTGATCTTTTATCTGAGGTCTCTTAGAGGAATAACCATAAAAGTAACATCAAAAATATGTTAGGTGGTGGGGTGGGGGGTTAAGGGGTGGAGGGATGCAGGAAAAAGGGAAAAGAACTCATGGACAACAGTGTGGTGATTGCTGGGGGGAGGGGAGTATAAGGGAGTTGACTGATAATGGAAAAAATTCAATAAAAAGTAAAAAAAAAGTTGCCTAAAATCTACAGTGATACATAAGATCTTAACTAAATTAGCATTAATTATGCCAGTGGTCAGGAAAACAAACTAGTCTGGAAAATATGTGAACGTACTATAATTTTAATCACCTTTTGGTGACTGGTTTAAAGATTAATTGCACTGTGGTGATAAAATGTAGTCTATTGAGACTTGCCTTATGGTATACAGTTTTATGTTTCATGAGTGCCTGAAAAATGCTTTGCATATTTGTTGGATGTGGAATTCAATATATACCTATTAAGTCAAGTTTATTTATTATAATTTGGTACCTTATTAGCTTTAATTACTTGGTCCTGATAATTCTATCAGTTTCTAAGAGAGGTATGTGTTGAAACTACGCACTGTGATTGTAGGTTTGTTCATTTCTCTTAGTTCTCTCAACTGTTATTATATATAGTTGGATATTTTGTTATTGTGTATTATCAGTTTCAGTATAGTTTTTTATTCCTAGTAATTTGTTCTTTAATTGCTAATTCCATTCTCGTATGCAACATCTTATCCATCAGCAAATTCTTTCTGATCAAATTTGCACTGTGTACAGAATTCCACTGTTTCTCACCACCGCTGACCACTGCTGCACCTCATTTCTCCTGGATTACTGCTGTAGTAATCCCGTACCTCTTCTGTTTCCACTATTGCCCTCTTGAAGTCAATTCTCAAACACGTTTCTTCAGTTGTTTCAAGAGGCTACCAATTCTTTCACAGTCTGGGCATTATTTCCTGTGAAAGTGACCTACAGGGTAGCTCGTTGGGGTCCTATGAGCATCAGTAATCCTAGACTTGCTTTCAAGTCAGCATCTCAGTTCATAGTTTTGGCATGCTGGTATTATAAAGTTGAACACATAGTTATAGTTGGTGAGGACCTGGGATTTTGATTTATTGAAGGGAACTTTGCTTTCCCATCTAAAGAATCCTTCTGAGATGTCAAACAATTTTTGCTATTCACCAGGGATAATGAATGAAGTTTTTCTGTTTCAGATGAATGAGTAGAAATTTGGGTGCAGCACTTTATTAAGGGGTATTAGTTCTCTGGTTCCGTGTAGGTTTCAGTAAAGTCTCCAGGCCCTAGGGATGGTGGAACTCTAGTCCTTGTTTCACAAGGTATGACTGTAGCAAAGTCCTTCATGATGCCACGCTTTCAGCTTTCCCTTAACTTTTCATTTCATATCAGGAGCCTAGAGATTCATCTCTACTTATTTCAAGCTAAGCTATGTATTTTGGGGTGTGTGTGTGTGTGTGTGTGTGTGTGTGTGTGTGTGTGCACTTTTAGGGATTTTTTAATCTGGAGATTCTGGTCATAGTTTGTAGCAGGAGGGTGGCCCATTGGTAACAACCAAATCTATTTTACTACACATTTTATAATTATTTCTCATTTGTATTCTTAAGTGCCTCTTACTAGATTAAGATAAAATTTGCAATTAATTTTCACTGTTATTCTAATCAATTATTTAATCAATTGAAATCCTCAGAAGATATTTATTGACCGTTTTGTTCCTTGGAGGCTTGTTAGTCCATGAGGGTTCTGTAAATTAAACACAACATACCTGTTCCTTCCCCTTATGAAGCTTAAAATATAGTAGAAGAACCTGATATTGAACAATAAATATATAAAGAAGAAAATCACAGAGCAATATGAGTGAGTCAATACTATGAAGAAAGTTATCTTGGGGCAAGAAATAAATAAAAAATGAGATAAGGAAATTAATTTAGATATGATAATTGGAAAAGACCTCCACGACTTCCAAGGAAAACCAGAAAGCAGTTTCACTGGAAATGGTGCCTACTAAAATTCTGAATCATTTATTAATGATCATTAATACCATAGGGTATAATGTTTGGAATCAATTAAGAAAAGGCTCAGATTTTAATCTGTAACCTTTACTCAATTGACTTCTTCATTATACGGATACAAATATACCTTAAGTTAAATGCTGCTTGGCTGCGGTTAGAAGTTATACATAGAAAAAAAAAAAAACCCTCACAATTATTACATGTCTAGCATGATTCCGGTTGGAGTTCTGGTGTCTAAAATTTTTCCATAATATCCAAATTATTTTGAGTAACTTCATTAATTGCTAGAAAGGATAAAACGTAAGAAGAAACTTCTATTTTAACCCAAAATAACATTAAATATGACTTCATGTGGGTGTTAGTTGATGTACAATTAAAATGGTTTTTGTTTTAGAAATTGTTTTTTAGCTTTATTGAGATAAAGTTGATAAATAGGATCATATGATATTTAAAGTATACAACATGGTAATTTAGAAAACATACATTTTGAAAGGATTGCTGCATGGGGTTGATTAATAAATCCATCACCATCCATCACCTTATGTATTTACTTTTTTTTGATGAGAACATTTAAATTCTATACTTTTATAAATTTCAATTATAAAAAGCAATGTTATCAACTATAGTCTCTATGTTATTCATTATATCCTCAGATATTATTTATTGTATAACTGAAAGTTTGTTCCCTTTTACCAAGCTTTCCCTGTTTCCGCCAACACCAGGACCTGGCATTCACTTTCCTACTCTGTCGCGGAAACTGTTTTTGACTTTACTTTCAGCTTATGTATCATGAACATGCAAGTTAGAGAAGCGCTATATACCCTATATACTTTTAAGAATACCCTGATGCAAATCATCATAACAAAGCCTCTGAAAAGTCCTAGAGACTTTGAAAAAACTGTGTTTAAGGTAGCATCTCTCATCTTATTTGACTAGAATTTTATATGTTGTGTGTAAGACATCTTTAGAGACTGCTCAACCGGAGTTTTCAGAAATATACTTTAAGAAATTCTTCCCTATATTATATATTTTATTTAATTTTGATTTTTGTCATGATAGTGTTTGTTCAATTAAAAATTATAGATGAAATATATTTAGTGTAAAAGCAACTTTTTGTGGATATTTAAAACATCAATATTTTAATTCTTAAAAATTATTTTGGCTGATAGCTAGATGGTCAAAAATTCTGATTTGACTAGTGTAGTTCCAATGTATACTTCCCACTTTCACTGTCAAAAAATCTGGTTTGGATACCAACTATTTATTCATAATACTAATATTTTCAATTATAATACTTGTAAAATATAACAGAATTACATGTTCTGTAAAAGTGGTTACCTTCTCCCCTAGAATGACAGCTCATTGTGCAGTTTAAAAACTGAAGTAAGTACTTTCACAAAACAAATTCAGGGCTTCAAGCACAAGGAAGCAGGAGCTTAGTCATAGGCCTTGCTCTCCTGGATGCTCATGTAGGAGGATAAAGTGAAATGTAGCCATATAAAATAAAATGGAACACACACACACACAAAACAAGAGAGGAAAGACTGGCCTCACTGCAGGGAACTAAGAATGTGCATCCTATACAGACTAGAGCCCTGGAAGTTATTTTGTATCTGCCACAGCTGGGACCAGACTTCAGCAGAACCAGGGCTGACATAGCCTCTGCCAGCTCAGAAAGAGCGTTAGCAAGAAGTGTTGGAGGACTCTCCACAGAGACTGTGTTCACTCGCTATTGTTGCTTAGCACATTATTACTGATGTAGCAGCTTAAAATAACCCAAATTTATTATCTCAAAATTTCTGTGGGTCATGAGTGTGAGCATGGATTAGCTGAAATCGAGGTGTTAGCTGCAGTTGCCATATCATCTGAGGCTCATAGTCCTATTCTCATTCAAGCTGTTGGCAGAATTCAGGTTTGGGGCGGGTGTGTGTGTGCTCGCAGGATGGAAGTCCCTGTTTTCTTGCTGGCCAACACCAAGGGGTTATTCTCAGCTCTAGGATGTCCTCGGGTTTTAAGCCCATGCCCCTCTCAAAATGTGTCAGCTCGTATTTTCAAAGCCAGAGAGGGAGTCTCTCTCTAGTCAGGTAAAATGGAGTCTTACATAATGTAACTTAATGATGGAGTGATGCTCCCATAATCCTTGTCATTTAATGTGATCTAATCATGGGAGTGTTACCACTATATTTGTATTCACAGATCATGCTCACATTCAAAGGCAGAGAATTTTACAGGGTAGATGCGCTTGTGGGAAGTTAACTTCGGAGTCCTCTCAGGATTCTGCCTGATGCAGAGCCCCCATGCCCTCCCCGATTGGGAAGGCGAGGGTACGAGAAGAAGGTGGACCCTGAGGTTACAAGAAGTGTTCTTTTACAACGCCCAGGGGAGAAATGAGAGTTTGATAACTCATCACTAGAAAAAGAAAATAAAAAAGTGTATCAGTAAACAGTTGTTCCTCCTTTTCTCCTAGTAAGCATAAAGTGAGCATTTTTTTTATAACAGGCAAATTTGAAGCAAACTAAATATGTTCTTTTCTTCAACTTGTATTTTTCTATTCCTCGATGACAATTTCAAGGAATAAAATTTGCAATAATTTTGAAGTAAAGCTTATGGAGTTATGAGGAAAAAAATGTGGATTATATGTTTTAGAATCTGCCTCCTCCTACCCATGTTATGAAGCACTTTTCTTTCTTTTCCAGAAGTAGGCTTCTGAAAGAGAAGGTGAAAAAGATAAGCAAAAAGAAATATCAAAGAAAATAAAGAGAAAATGAATAAAATGAGAAAATTAAAAATTAATTTAATACTGGTTTGGGATAAAGAAAATTGTTCCCTCTTGTCACTACCCAAGGGTAGAGTGCAGAATAAAGCACACTTAAAGGAGAATGTAGGTGTCACTTTCTTAACCTTGCAGCTCATTAGGAGTTTTGCCCAATGTAGCAAAGTAATTCTTAATGCTTCAGAGAGAATATCTCCTAGAACATGATACTTCTTAAGTTTGGCATGGATATCGTATTTTAAAGAGCAAAGAGAAACAATATATAGGGTTAGCATTTTGAGATTGAGTACTTTGGGAATAGCATATCATTTATTATTGCTTTGTTTAACCAAGAAACATCTACTGAACTCTTTGTAGTCAACAAGGATTCAAATAAGAATGATATAGCCTTACTTGCTAGAAATTCACAAGAGAAAGAAGCATAATTCAATTAATATAATTAATATAATATAATATACATTAAAATAAAACAATGCAATTCATAGCAAAAACTAACATATAAATAAAATATAATGTAATATACACTAAAATATGGGAGCCCAATGGAAGGAGTAAGTGATGTTCTGAAGGAGCAAAGACAACTACAGAAAGAGGTTGATATTTCATCCTATGTCTTAAAGGACGAAAGTGCTCTAGGTAGAGTCTGGGATGGCGTGCACACGGGTAGGAAAGAGGTGAAAGTTAGTGAGTTTAGTATACCATTACAGTGTGATAAATCTCAAAGCTTGGGTGTAAGAAATCACCTTAATGAAGAGAAGTTTCATCAAGTAAATTAACAAAGGCAAGGTTAATTTGCGCTATTAAGAATTCTTTGTAGCAGCTAATTTTTCATGTCTTAATCATAAAAAGAGATGTTAGTAATAGTGAAAAATCAATTGGAAGGAAAGCAAAGTGCATCTGGGAGAACATGTTCCATTCAGTCTCTTGACCAACCTACAAAGTAAATGAGAATAGTTTCATAATAGCATTTTTTTCTTGCTCTCTTACTCAAGTAGGAATGTGAGTAGTAAGTATTTATAAATTTCATTGTGGAGACAACTTGTTGTTGGCTTGCCTGGAGCACAGCCACAGGGGATGGAGATTCTCACACCTGATGCCCCTTTTATGCTCATGGAAATGAGTCCTGCGAGGCTTCTCTATCGTAACAATGCTTTGTTAGTCTAACAAGAATCCTTTTATCTCCTCAGTAAATGCATGATTGCTGTCCATTATTTATTTTAGAGCCAAAGGAGAATGCTAGTATTCTGAGTGCATTATTCCATTTGACACAATATCTTTTCATCAATTTATGTACTGGTCTGATTTATGGAGTTAGTTTATGAAGTCAGTGTGCGGCTGACACTTGATCTCAAGGCTCTGCGCTCACTATCTTACGGGCACAGTATTATTGCTATCATCATTATTATTTGTCTTCGCATTACTTTTTATTGATTTCCTTTTGACCCAGAACTAATATACAAGTTTACTATAAGTAGTTATTGACAAAAGTAATTCATTATAAAATCACCACTATTTGCAGCAGTATCTAAAATGAAGCACAATTAGATAGGCCCAAGTTGACAGTGTTGGAAGATCCTGAACTCACTTTCTCCCACAGACACACTGAATATACACCTGCATATAAAGTACCTCCTCCTGAAGAACACCTGGAGGCTGATTAAAGTGCTCGGCACAGTAAATGACAGAGGGACCACAGAGAGAAGAGTAGGAAAGATGTAAATGCAGTAACTGCTGGTACCCTAACCAGATGGGGGTAACCTGCAATATGAAGAGAAATGATTGAGGTGTCTGCACCAGCAGACTCACCTGCTCTTGTCACAGATAAAACAGGGACATAAAAGGCACTTAAACCATATATGAAAAAATCCATTTATTAACCCCAAGATATTTATCAAATGTAAAGAATTGTGGGCGACGTTGCTGTATTCCCTTTTACCTAGACGGCTTGGACAGGAGTCTGGTCCAAGCTTTACAGCTGGCTTGTAAGCCATCCACAGGGTTTCTTGGGCCACTGTGGTGAGGACCTGCTACAGCCCAGTCATCCAGTCACCCAGAGCACCCCAGGCATCACATTAGCCAGATTTGGTTCAAACTATCCTGCCAAAACCACACAACACATGCAGTCTCCACAGAGGTCAGTCATATACAAGGCCATTCCTTCATGATTGGGAGAGGTAGTTGTTTTGTCTAATTCAGAGCAGCAAATAGAAAGTGGAAAAAAAAAGAACAGAGAAAGGAATATATTCCAAATGAAAGAAGGAACAAAAATATCCTGCTAAAACTCTAATGACATAGATATAAATAACTTTTTTTTTAAAAAAGATTTTATTTATTTAGATAGAAGGGAAGGGAGGGATAAAGAGAGGGAGAGAAACATTAGTGTGTGGTTGCCTCTCACGTGGTCCCCACTGGGGACCTGGCCTGCAACCCAGGCATGTGCCCTGACTGGGAATTGAACTGGTGACCCTCTGGTTTGCAGCTTATGTTCAATCCACTGAGCTACACCATCCAGGGTGTAAATAACTTTATTTGATAAAGAATTCAAAGTACTGGTCATATGGATGTTCACTATACTAGAGACAAGAATAGAAGAACTGAGTGAGAACTTAAAAAAAAGTGAGAAAACTTAATAACAAGTCAGAGCTAAAGGATACCATAACTAAAATGAAAAAATACACTAGAGGAAATCAACAGCAGATGGATAATGCAGAATAATGGATTAGTGAAATAAACTGCAGAATGGTGAAAATCATTCAATCAGAACAGCAAAAAGGAAAAAAAAGGGATAGTTTAAAGGGACTCTGGGATAACATCATGCATACTAACATTTGTATTTGGGGATTTCAGAAGGAGAAAAGAGGGAAAGGAGCAAAAAGCTTATTTGAAGAAATAATGGCTGAAAACTTTCCTAACCTGGGAAAGGAAACAGATATCCAGGTCCCAGAAGCACATAGAGCATCAAACAGAATAAATCCATAGATACCTACATGAAGACATATTGTAATTAAAATGGCAAAAGTTAAAGATACAGAGAGAATCTTGAAGGCAACAGAGGAACACAGCTAATATCATATAAGGGAAACTTTATAAAGCTATCAGCTAATTTCTCATTAGAGATGTTGTAGCAGGGTGCATCCTAGAGGGGGTCCCCCAAAGAGGGATTTGTAATGGGGTCCAGAAGAGCTTGGAGATAATTGGCTCCACACCACAGGGCCACACCTGCCCGGAATTCTGGCAGCTGTGGCCAATTGTGGGAGGAGCCGGAAATGAGGCTGCAGATAAAGATTGGTGCTGGGATTTAAATCCAGGCGAGGCAGCCACTTGGCATCTCTTTTTGGGACCACGCGGTTTTGGCAAGTGGGGACCATGCAGCTTGGGTGAGAGTCAGGACCACTGTGGCTTTGGAAGTGCTCCCTTTTTGCCGCGTGGATGGTGCTGGGAGCCTGCGTGAGATAAGGTACCGCAGATGAGGCAGAGGGAGAGGGAAGGTTTGTGTGCGTTTATGCGTATTCTAAAGAACTTTAGTCTGTACAACTTCCAAATAAATAATAATTCCTTTCCTTTTACATCTTTCCTCTGGCAGTGGGCAAAGCGAACCTGGTAAGGGGGAGGAACCCCCAGGGGAAAAAAGGGGGGGTCTTTCATATGGTTCAGGCCCCCTACCCTGTCTGTTCTGTAACAATGTTACAGGTCAGAAGGAAGTACCGGGGCATATTTAAAGTGCTGAAAGGAAAGAACATACAGCCCTGAACACTCTACCTGGTACAGTTATTGTTCAGAATTGAAAGAGAGAGAAAGATTTTCTCAGACAAGTAAAAACTAAAGGAGTTCATCACAATTAATGCAGCTTTATAAGAAGTATTAAAGGGTCTTTAAGTAAAAAAAAAAAAAAAAAAAGGGCGAAAACCAGAAGAAAAGAGATGTATGAGATAAAAAATCTCATGGGTAAAGACAAATATAGAGTTCAACCTTGAACAATGTAGGGTGAGGAGCAGTCAAAAATTCATGTAGAACTTAAGTAAGCTATCTGCACATGCAGATTCTCAACCTCCGGTTGACCTATGAACAATGTGTGTTTGAACTGCATGGTTCAAATGAACTACAATCAAATAAACTGTATGAGTCAATTGAAAAAATTCCATGTATAAGTAAACTGATGAGTTCAAACCTGCATTATGTAATAAAGGCAGTGGATTAATCACTTAAAAAGTTAGTAGAAAAGTTAAAAGACAAAATAGTAAAATCAAATATATATACAATGAGTAGTTGAGATACACAAAATAAAAATCTACATTACGACATCAAAACCATAAATTGAGGAGTAAAATGTAGCATTTTAGAATGTGCCTGAACTTAAATATGTATTAGCTTAATTATTTTTAGAGAGAGGGGAAGGGAAAGAGAAAGAGAGGGAGAGAAACAGCAATGTGTGGTTGCCTCTCACATGGCCCTCACTGGGGACCTGGTCCGCAACCCAGGCATGTGCCCTGACTGGGAATCGAACTGGGACCCTCTGGTTCCCAGCCCACACTCAATCCACTGAGCTACACCAGCCAGGGCTTAAATATGTATTAGCTTAAATAGACTGCATGTATATATACATGTGTGTATATGTATGTGTGTATATATATGTGTGTGTGTATACCTATACACACACACACACACATATATATATATAGTCTGTCTGGAAAAAGTGCAGCTATTGTTAATATAATGAGAACAGTTTGTGTGACATTGATATAACCTGGCAGCCAAGGAAAGTGCACTGGAATGTACATGTGTGAACAATGATGACTTCACCATACTGGTCAGCAGGCAGGAGATGCCATTGAGTGAGCATGTGTATTGTGAGGCCGTCACATTCAAACTGCCTGAGCCAGCAGAGCAATGAATCTGCATCGTATTTTGCCTTAAGCTTGAACATTCCTCCATGGGAACTATTCGGATGATTCAGAAGGCCATAGCTATGGGCAACTGATGACTGGCCACTTCATCACAGTGCATTACTTCATGCTTCATGTCTCATGCATAGTTTTTTGATGAAACATCAAATCACCCAGGTGGCTCAGCCCACCTACAGCCCAGATTTGGTGCCCTGTGACTTCTGGCTTTTCCCTAAACTAAAATCACCTTTAAAAGGTCTGATAAATTTCAGACCATCATTGAAATTCAGGAGAAAAGGATGAGACAGCTGATGGCAATTGGGAGAACTATGTGATGTCCCAAGCTGTCTATTTGGCAGGGGACTGAGCATCATTGTTCTATGCACGATGTTTCTTGTATCTTGTATCTTCATCAATAAAAGTCTCAATTTTTCATTTTAGTGGCTGTATACCTTCTGGACAGACCTCATATGTGACCAGAAACCAAAAACCTACATAAGATACTAAAAAAAAAAAAAAAAAAAAAAAAAAAAAAAAAAAAAAAAAAAAAAAAAAAAAAAAAAAAAAAAAAAAAAAAAAAAAAAAAAAAAAAAAAAAAAAAAAAAAAAAAAAAAATAGAGAAGAAAACACAAGCCTAACACTAAAGAAAACTGGTAAAGCACAAGAGTAATAGCCAAGAGAAGAGAGGAAAAGAGTAGATCTATAAAAAGAGGCAAAAAAAATCAACAATTAACAAAACAGTGATGTAAACATACCTATTGGTAATTACTTTAAATGTAAATATAAATGTTCCAATAAAATAATGTAGGATGGCTGAATAAATAAAACAGCAAGACCCATCTATACGCTAGCTACAAGAGACTCACTCAGACTGAAAGACACACACAGACTGAAGGAGAAGTGATGGAAAAAGATATTCCATACAAATAGAAATGAAAAGAAAGCTTGGGCAATAACATTCATACAGATAAAATAGACTTTAAAACTAAGACCTTAAAAATAGACAAAGAAGGGCATTACATAATGATAAAAAGTTAATATAAGAAGAGGATATAACATTTCTAAATATTTACACACAGAACGTAAGAGGACCTAAATATATAAAACAAAAATTGACACGAAGAAAAAAAAATTGACAGTGTACAAATAGCAGGTAACTTTAATACCCCACTTACATCAATGTGTTACAGAGGGGAGAGAGAGACCAAAGTCAGGAGGCCTCCCTCCCCTGCCTCGGTTGAGAGATTAATTCAACTGAGAGACAACACGTGTAGTGGAAATGAGATAGCAAGTTTATTTATGAAACGTATACAAGCACAAAGCTGTAAGCAGGTACCTAGCTAGTCTAAATTCCTCACATATGAGGAAATAAAGTTGTTAGTAAGTTTGTTTATAAGTTTGTTCTATACACTTGAGCCAAGGCTGTAAGTGAGCATTTAGCTAACCTGTGTATGCCAACTATGGGGTTGAGGGACTGGGAAGCCTCGGTCATCTTCTAGCTTCCCCTCAGTGCCCCCTTGGGAATAATGTATAGCTAGGAAATCTTTCCTTCTCAGTCAGTAAAGGCTCTTCGTCTTAGTGAAATTGTTACAGAAAGCTCCCTCTCCCAACATGGAATCTCAAGGACTACCGGCCCTCTCTGTACTACTCCTGCTTGTGATTTTTAGGACACCTAGCAATCTAAGTGAGATTGTTTAGAAATTTACAGAATCCACCCCTTCTCCCTTTCTCAGCACGGTCTCAAGGACTCCCCTCGTTCCCGCATTATTTTTGCTTGGAATGCTCGGGACACCTAGCAATCTTCTGGAACCAGGCTCAGGACTGCTGGGTTAATTGGTGAGACATGTCCTCCTTTTCCTTCTAGCCTCCTGTACTGAGTTTTTTGTTAGACTATAATGGAAGTGGCCCTGCCTTTATTTCCCCTCTGGCCACTCAATCCTAGCTCTTACCTAACAAATGGATAGAACATTCAGACAGAAAATTAATAAGGAAACATTGGCCTCAATGATCTATTAGATCAGATGGACTTAATAAATATTATGAGAACATTTTATCCAAAAACTGCAGAGTAAACATTCTTGTCGATTGGACATGGAACATTCTCCAGCATAGATAACATGTTACGTCATAAAATAAGTCTCAATAAATTCAAAAAGTTGAAATCATATCATATCAAGCAGCTTTTTCCATTAAAATTATGAAAGTAGAAATCTATTACAAGAAGAAAACAAGAAAAACACTGCATGTGGAGACAAAATGCTATGCTACTAAACAATGAGTGGGTTAAAGAAAAAAATTGTAAAGAAAATAAAAAGATACCTTGAGAGTAACAAAAATGGAAACACAATGTTTCAAAATCTATAGGAAGCAGCAAAAACAGTCTAAGAGGGCAGTTTATAGTGATATATGCCTACCTCAAGAAAACATAAAAATCCCAAGTAAATAATTTAATCTTGGCCCAGCTGATGTAGCTCAGTGGATTGAGCTCAGGATGGAAACCAAAAGGTCCCGGTTCGATTCCCAGTTGGGGCACATGCCTGGGTTTCAGGCCAGGTCCCCAGTGAGGGCCATGTGAGAGGCAACCATACATTGCTCTTTCTCCCTCCCTTCTCCTCTCTCTAAAAATAAATAAATAAAATCTTAAAAAAATAATTTAATCTTGCATCCAAAGAAACTAGAAAAAAAAAAGAACAAACAAAACCCAAAGTTAGTAGAAAGAAGGAAATAATACTGATCGAAGCAGAAATAAAGAATATGGAGACTAAATAAAATAAAAATACAATATAAAAGTAAAAACTAGAGAAGTTACAACTGACACCAAAGAAATACCTAAAAGAAATACAATGAACTATTTTATGCCAATCACCTAGAAGAAATGTACTAATTACTAGAGGTACAAAACCTTTCAAGGCTTAACTTTGAAGAAAGAGAAAATTTGAACAGACAAATAACTAGTAACAAAATTGAATCAATAATAAAAAAACTCCTAGCAAATGAAATTCAAGGAGCAGATAGCTGGTGAATTTTACCAAACAAATAAAGAAGAACTAATGTATCCTTCTCAAACTGTTCTAAAAATGTCAAGAGGAAGGACCACTTCCAAAGTCATCCTTGAAACCAAACCCAGACAAAGAAACTATAAAAAAAGAAAAAATAAATAAAAGACAATCACAGGCTGTGTAGCTCGGTTGGAGTGTCAGCCTGATGCAATTGGGGTTGTGAGTTCCATCCCTCATCTGAGCACATACAGAAATAAATTAATAAATGCATACATGAATGAAATAACAAGTTGATGTTTCTCTCTCTAAAAAAATCAATAAAATTAAATATATATACCTGAAGCTATTATAATATTGTATAATAACTATACCTTAATAAACTAACGAACAAGTATAAAAATTGAAATATATGTGAGCTATACATACATTTAAGAAAGATTAATAAAAATAAGTTAGTTTATTTAAAAAGAAATATTTTCTAAT
>PVJI01015481.1:0-41006 GCA_004026765.1 Micronycteris hirsuta
CCCATTCCCAGGAAAAAGCCCCCTGGCTTGTCCAGCCAGGGTTTTTATCAGGGGCATTAGCAATTTACATAGGATTGATTATTCATGGGATTAAGCAGAACAGGTAGGATTATTCATAGCAAGGCATCAGGATGTTGATTCACGTCTGGTGGCAGACAGGACCAGGTGAAAGCAATATTCAGAGATCAGCAAGCCGGAAATTTTTTAAGATACACCTTTGCCAAATTCCTATTAGAGAATTCCCATCCCGCAGACATGATCCACACTTGTTCACACAGGAGTCACACGGAGCTGTGCTCAAAACGTGTAAATTCTCAGGACTGTGTGTTTACACACGTGTGGAAATCACTGCTACACCTCACCCCTTGTCTTCTGTACATTTGTGATGCTTAATGAGGAGTTCCCTAAGACTGGTTATCAGAGGAATGAAAATAATTGAGCCTGTTTTATACGGTGCACTAGCACCAGATGGAAATGGACTGCTGGAGCAATCCAGCTGCTCTCTGCAGTAGCACTGAAGAAGGGAAGAGTAACGTGCAACTCTCCTAGTGGGAAGAATTTTGTCAACTACATTCTAATGACCATTCTTCCTGGAAGGAGGGATACCGAGATTGGCAGAATGATGTCCCCCAGAGATATCCACATTCTAATCTTAGGAACCTGTGAATATGTTAAACTTACATGGTAAAAGAGTCTTTGTAGATGTGTTTAAGGATCTCAGGATGGGGAAATTATCCTGGATTTTCTGGGAGAGCTCAAGGTAATCTCAAAGTTCTTAAAGGTAAGAGGCTGAAGGTCAAAGAGGAGAGAAGATACTGCAAAGGTGGATATGAAGATGGAGGAATGGTTTACAAGTACCTTCTAGAAATGAGAAAAGTTAAAAAAACAAAACAAAACTAATTCTCCACTAGATCATCTCGAAGAAAAAAAGCCCTTTCAACACCTTGACTTTAGCCCCACAAGATTCTGCAGACTTCTGCCACCCAGAACAATAAGAAAACAGACTTGTGTTTCTTGAAGGCACTAAATTCAAGGTAATCTGTTAAAACAGCAATTGGGAAACTCATGCAGGTACTGAATCCTTGACAATGGCTAATGGTTTGATTGGTTGGTCAGATACTTGGGAAAAGCAAACAAAATGGTTATCTACTATTACGTTATCTCTATTATTTCTGGCCTGATTTTATAATTTGAATTTTCTCCCTATTATATATTGTATTTTCCTTTTATGCGTTCTTGGTATGTTTTTTAATGTGATTTCAGCATTGTGTATTTTACCTTGCTGAGTGCTAGTTGATTTGTATTTTCCTATTTGAGTTCATGATCTTTGCTGTGAGATGTGGTTACTTAAAGTAGTTCAATCCTCCTCAGGCTTGCTCACAGGTCTTTAAGTAGGGATAGCCTTCCGTTTAGGGCTGATTCTGAATCACCACTGAGAGCATACCTTTCCGAGAACTCTGCTCATTGCCCATGGGATTATGAGGTGATTTATTGTGGATGGTGAAACAGAAACTCTTTCAAAACCAGTGGAAAGCACCTGGTATTATTCCCTCTACTCATTTTAGGTAGCATGTTCCCCTCTCAAGTACTTCATCACAGGTATTTGCTGATCAGTATGTAAATAAGCCATTAGTAAGGACTCTCAGTGATCTCCTCAGCTCTTTCTGTGCAGGTCTGTCCTCTCAGGAACCAGGTTCTGCAGCACAAGCTGACTTAGCCTCCGTTACCTGGGCCGGGCTCCATAACCCGGCAGAACCACCAGGCTCTACCCTGGGCCCCCTCTTTTCCCGGCGGCCTGGAAACTCTTTGCACAGGGGAAGATGGGACAAGGACTGGTCTTAACTAATTTGGTTATTCTCTCATTACCTTGCACTCTTTGACATCTAATGACTGAAAACTTATGTTTAATGTATTTTATCCATTTTCAGATGTTCTGGTATGCAGGAAAATTCCATTTCTAGTCTTCATTTTGAACAACAGCAGGTAATTTCAAATGGTTATTTTGAAATCCTTTTTATTACCTCACAAAAGTCATTTTGGAAGCTCTCTTTTAACAAAACCATCTCATTACCTTGTTATGTACTATGTTATAATTCATTTGTCTTTTTAATATGTGTGACTATAACTTTATGAAACTGTGCTTACTTTATTAAATTTAAATTCAAGAAATTCATTATTGAAACACTTTTTTCTGTATTAGAGGCTTTTAGTTCACTGCATAACAGTATTTTAAGTTTGATTTAACATTCTTTCAGTGCAGTTTTATTACTAAATTGCTCAGGCAGATTGATTGTAAAGGTGGCCCCAAATTTGTCCCCATTCTCATATTCTCACCTTTTGAATTATGACTTTCAGCCCCCCACTGTAGAGAGCCGAGGTCTATTTTATCACCCCTTAATTCTGGATTGGTCTTTTGAGTTGCACTGATGAGATACGCATTAGCCCAAAGACTGAAGCGGGGATGATATGTTGCCAGGGCCTAGTGAGCCACCAAAGGCTTTACATATTTTTGCTTCCTCTCCTTCTCCTCTCCCATTATCACGAAAACAGCTCCGAGCTGTATTGCCGGCAGATAAAACAACCGGTGCAGAGCCAAGTCAGAAGAATGTTCTTAGCTGGTACCCCAGACATGGGCGAGAGCCCAGCCAGATCCCAGCACACACTGTGCAGCCCACGGCTTACCTACCTCAAATGCATGACTGAACCTTCAAAGAGCACTCAGGTCAGCAGAACCACTCAGCTAACCCGGGGTTGTGAGAAACATTGTTTAATACACTACACTTTTGGTTGCTTGTTATATAACAATAGGTGATATGATTTCCAACTTTTACTTCTTGCTACCAGTGTCCTTCCCTCTCTAGTATGAGATTGATGAGAAAGCTTATGAATGTTAATATATGGGATATATATTTTCTAATTGGACTTTTCAGAGATCTAATTTGTATAATAGAGGTCTAATTAGTACATTAGCAGAATTCTGTTATACATGTTATATAAAACAAATATTTATAACAATATATAAATATATAGAACATATATTTATATGTTAATTATATACGTGCATATATACATGTACACATATACATACATATGTATATATAAAACAAGCATTCTGAGCTTCTGCTAAAGGCTGTAGAAATAGGTCAGAATCAGAATTATAGGCGTAGGCAATATTTTAGAAGAGATCTAAAGTCGGAAGGAAGAAGAACAATTCTTTTGAGTAACAATAATACTTCAGGAATTATAATAGACTATACATGTCATCTCATGCAATCTTTATAATGATATGATACACTATTAATATTTGCATTTTACCGAGTCCAAAAAGATGGTAAGATATGTTTGATTGCAAATAATCAGTGGTCGAACAGGAGCATAAATTCAATTTTTTTTATTTAAACACCTACCTAGAGGTATTCTAGATACACACCCACTTTGTAAATCAGAAAACTGAAGCAAAACCCTGTGAAGTGACTATGCAGAAAAGCACAGTTGTATTTGAAACCCCAGGATTACAGAATACACTGACTCCTTTTCTAGTGATGCTCTGCTCCAGCTACCAAGCTATCAACTGATGGATTTAAAAAACAAGATATCTAAAAGACATCATGTAGATGGCATAATAAATGCACTCTCAATTTATCATCTGAAATTCTCAGATACAGAAACATAGAATTATCTCAATAATATATTATTTATATTTTTCATTATTAAATAGCATAAAGTCTGGTAAAATATTTAGTATTTTCATATGTGAGAGTCAAATCAAGGGTAGAAATGACTTGATTTGAAAATTAGCTTTCATAGTTTTATTTGCCTGCTTATTTTAAGTTTCAGACTGTTATTATACAAAAAGAGATCATATGCAATAAATAAACTTTAATGATAACTATTTGGGAATATCGCTTTCCCTCCATTTAAGACTTCTGAGAATATTTGACATCATTTTAAAAATGAGCTAAGAACGAAAAAGAGTATGAAGAGAATATGTTGGTTAGTTGGGAGCCAGTAGGTAAATATATTCTGTACCACATGCAGTTCGTTTTGACTCATCTTGGGGAGGGACAAGAAGATTTGTTGAACAGTGCAATGGAGGTAGAAGAGCATACACTCAGTGACACTCAGCTCTTGCATTATGGAACTTGAACTTTGGGGCACTCGGCGAACAGCTCGGTGTTGTCCCAAATGTGGTGATGATGCCTACAATGACTTTTTCAGTTAAGGGTTTTACTTGCCCTTGGGCGACTTTTCACTTTTCCATTTTGATTTGGAAAATATATAACTTTACGCATTTCAAAACCAAAGCTAGGAAAACTTGGCAGGTTTGCTGACTTATATTCTACATTTGGGGATTCAGTCCAACCACAATTTCAAACAAAATGCAAGAATTGCAAATCTGTCCAAGCTGAGACAATAACATAATAGTTCACAAGTACTGAATGACTCTGGGACAGAAAAATGATGAATTTTGCCCGTCTTTGGACAGAGCCAAAACTGACAAGTAAACATAAGAGAAAAGGAATGCCTTTAGGCTTTCTATGACAGCAAGGCTTAAAATCATATAATAAATGGTCATTCTAATGGTTACATTGCTACTCTGTAGTGACATATATTTCAGAAATGTTAATAAATGGAGTGTAAGCATAATTATTCACCTCTTTCTGTATTAGCTATAATAAAACTTGTGCTTTTAAACCTCCCAGATTAAAATATTTTCTCAATGACCTAAAATACTATATAAAGCCTATTCATTAATATTGTTGAGGATGTAAAAATGATGACCTGTAGAATTTTAGGCAATATTTCAAACTATATAATCAGTTATTAACAGTTTATCCAGGTTTTACTTGCCAAATTTTATGGGCTAAAAGGGCACAACTATAATTAGAATAAATATGCATAGTATCGCTCTATACTTAGAATAAAGTGTGACTTCCACCTTGGGTTGGTGACATTGTTATTAAATACCTACATTTTATTACAAATAATGTATTAATACATTTTCTGAAGAATAGGAAACAAAATGTTAGAATCTTTACAATTCAGTGCATACTCAGGGAGATTATTTTTCTGATTGCCCTTGAATGAGACAAAGAGCTCTGTCATCCTTTTCTGTATAATTGTGTGATAGTATGAACAGAGTTTATTTTTAAATGAGAGCATGACACAAAACTCCATATTTCCATGTTCTGGAAGGACAACCAGTTTAAAGGAACCCAAATTATTTGAGGCCCATGAGGACCCTCTCAGATTGTGAGTGTTGAAAGGTAAAGTGATAATACTGAAATCATAATTGTTTAGTAAAGAATATTACATGAATGCTAGAGGGTTTCTTCTGGATTTTTGTTTTTTTGCTTATGTTCATCAAAAGGGCATTTCTTAAACAAGTGAAAATCTGAATATTATGAAGGGACCGGACACTAAAAGTGATTCATATCAGTCCAAGTTCCAATTTGTTCTTGAAAGCAGTGTTTCTTGAATTTCACATGCTGAGTCACTTATCCTTGTTAGGATTCATATTCTGGTTCAGTAAATTTTGGGTGGGACCCAATATTCTGCTTTTCTAATGAACACCCAGCTGATATTGGGGCTGCTGGTATTTATATCATATTTTGAATAGCAAGTTTCTAAAAGACTTTCTTTTTAGTTTTTTTCCTAGTTCCCATTAAATTAATTATAAATCATTTTATAGTTGATCTGAAATTCGGAGATTAAAATCAAGAAGAAATATCCAAAAGCAGAAAGAAGTCTAGGTGTCATATTGTATAGAATGGAAAGCTGATTCTGTCAGAGCCCTGAGGATACATATTCTTCTAATGACTCCTAAGAGACAGATCATGTTGTGTTGAAGCTATGTAAGACCATTCTTATCTACAACAAGTCCACTGGGAGAAATTTTACTCTGTGTAGAACTATAAAGATATTTACACCGGAATCAACTATCTATCTATAATCTATCTATATACCTATGTATGTATGTATGTATCTATCAACCATTAGTTATCTATGTTTACCAAGAACTGGTGAGTGTTTATCCCAGCTGTATTCATAATTCTTAAAAACTGGAAACAAGCCAAATATTCTTAAACTACTCAAATGTTAGATTATCTGTGGTAGAATCATACAATGGGATACTACTCAGCAATTTAAAAAAAATTGATTCATTGACATAAAAACATAAATGAGATTTTAATGCATTGTCTAATTATAAGAAGGCAGATACACAAGGCCACTTATTGTGTGATCACATTTGTATGACATTCTTGATAGGAGACTCAAGAGTTGGAAAATTTCAGTTTAAGGTAAAAAGTTATAAGCCTAGCAAGTAATGTACATGTTAAAGTCTTTGTTTCAAAAACTACAGATAAGGTCCATCCTGTCTCCTGGAAAAACAGCCGACCTCCTGGGGCACCGTTAAAGGTTACCACCTCGGGACAACTGAAGGCATCCAGGCCTTTGTGTTCCAGGGAGAGACAGATGACCACCCGCCCCTGGGAATAGCTAACTGCCCAGGACAGGAATGTTGCAGCATTGCTCACCTAATCCCCTTGAACTTCAAACCCCTCACCACACTTTGTTTATTCCCTGGTATAAAAATATTGGCCCGGAAAGAAAAGACAAGATGGTCTGTCAGGGTATGAACCCACCATCTTCTCAGATAGCCAGCCATCTGAATAAAGTGCCCATAAAGATTCAATCGCTGCCATTGCTTATTGGGTTTGATAGTGACAGGCAGCCCAAATGCCGATGTCTTCTCTGGTTACATTCTGAAATAGGAAAAATATAGTATGAAAAGATGAATAGTTTGAGGAGAAGTTGCCTTTAAATGTACACCATGCATGAGTGTCTAGATAGATGTAACTATCCTATATTGTTTTGTGCTGTGAGATACATAATCCTATGAACCTACAAAGCCCATAAAACTGTACACCACAAAGATTAAATTCTATTACATGTAACTTTTAAATCAACTGAGATGGAATGCAATTATTAAAAATGAGTCTCAGATTAAAAATTTATTAATGATGTTGATGGGTTGAAGAGAAAAAACATGATCCAAGTAATTTGAAAATAACGTTCTGTCTAGATCCTGTAGGCTGGGAGGAAATAGGGTACTCTTGTGTATATTACCCATAAAACAATAACGAGATACTATAACAAAAATACTCAGACATAAGAAATATATCTTGGTTGTTAAAAATAGTATAATAGTATAGCACCAACAAAAATTTAGTAGAAAAATTATAGAGTTTTCTCTGAACTAGGAAAGTGAAAAAGAAAAGGAAAATAAGAGGCAAAAATAAGATATTTGAGGAATAAACATACATTTCAACATATACTTAGTTTTAGACTACTTTTTGAATTTATTTTCCACTATTCATGCCTTTCCCACTGCCTAGTCTTATTTCAGTCCCTCACTTCTACCATGAATTTTTTCAGCCCTAGGGATTTAGTGCTGCATATGCCTTTCCTAAGCCTGGAGCACTAATCCTATTATTGCCTTGTTGCATTTCTTTCTTCATGCAAGTATAATCTTAAACATGCAATTCAAAACAAGTTAATGCAGCCTTATTTCTTTTCTTCCAGTAATTTTTGTGATATTGGTTTAATTTATTTTTGCCATAACATTGTTCATTTTCTGAAATAAATCTGCCATAATATGTTTGAGGTTAGTCTTGCAAACAGCTTTAACACCAATACCTAGAAGAATTCTTGGCATATTGTAATTCCCCCTCAAAAAAAAAAAAAAAGAGGAGGGGGAGAGAAAGGTAATGAAAAGGGGTGGGAAGAGGATGGAGGAGAAAAAAGGAAGAAGAGAAAAAATGAAGGAGAAGGAAAAAAAAGAAGAAAGAGAAGGAACAAAGACGGGGGAAAGGAGGGAGGGAGGAAGGAAGGAGGGAAAAAAGGAAGCTGACCTTATAGCAATTGCAAGAGATGTACACCGTGACACATACTGGACATTCAAAACATTCCGTCATATCATCATTGCTTCTTAATGGCTCTGTTCGTTATTTGTAAGCTATTTTGAAAAAAAAAAAAGTATACATCCTTGTTGTGTTTTGTGATTATTTCATGTGTGAATGTATAATTCAGGTATTTCTATTTCATAATTAAATCAAATTTGTTAAACATATAAAGTATTTTGGGAGCAATAACTAATTTTCTCTTCCTTTTTAAAGTCAGTCTTTCAATTT
Source organism: Micronycteris hirsuta (assembly GCA_004026765.1). NCBI lineage: Eukaryota > Metazoa > Chordata > Mammalia > Chiroptera > Phyllostomidae > Micronycteris > Micronycteris hirsuta. The sequence goes on from PVJI01015481.1 coordinate 8,196, forward strand.
CTCTCTTTGACCACAGCCCACATACTTAGAAACCTATCTCTGTAAATAATACTCTTTTCGTGCATGGCTTTCTTCTCAGTGGGTTTATTCAACACTATAGTAATATATTCAACTTTGCTATCTTGAAAAATATAGTAAAATAACTGCCCTTTGACCCTGCATTCTTATGTAACCATTGCTTAGTATCATCACTGTCAAACCTAAAATTTTCTAGAGTAGATACATTCACTGTAACCATTTCTCATATAACACTCACTGATTAGTCCTGCTTATGCAGTCTGTTTTTTTCCACAAGATATTCATTGATAGTTCTCTGATTAAGGTCATTTATAACATATCAAATGCCAAGTAAAAAGAATATTTTAAAAAGTTGTTTACTTGGACATCTCCAAATTGTTGCCATTTTAGCCAGATTATCTACTCCATCTGTAATACATGATGACACACTAATACATCCCACCAAACTAATATCTCATAGTTTACGATCAGTTTTCTAAATAAGAACTTGATTCGTGAAGTTAGCATGATGAAACTGAAACAGCCTTAGACGCCGGCATTGGATCACGGTTAAAATATTACAGCCTCCCTCTAAAGGGCTTTATATAAACTCAGTGTGTGTGAGACCATAATATTTTAAAAACAGTAAACATAGGTAGTAAGAATGAGATACTTTCTCCCCCATTTTCTTTTTGAAACATGTTAGATGGAAAAATCTGAAAAATTCCTTCTTTCAGGCCAAGTCACTCAAAGGATATCCACTTCCACTCAAAGTTGACCCTTTGGAAATAAACCGATCATGCCCTTGTCTTCTAAACTGCAATGGGAAACTGGATTCTCTATTTTGTCATTGAACTTAGTTCCTGCCAAAGACTGCTAGTGTGCTCATTAATTGTGGTTCAGATGAAGGCTCAAATAGGGAAAGAAGGAAATGTCAAACATGAAATAAAAGCCGTGGGCACAAACATAATAAATTAAATCCATGAGAAGTAATCTAAGATTTTTAAATATGAACGTGGCTTTCAGTCTTTCTGACTATGACAATTCTTAAAGTATAATGTGAGATATTGATGATATTTTGAAATATTTATGGTGCTCCCTTTGAAATGCTATGTAGTCTCACATTTAATTTATCTTGTATGTGTTCAGTTTGTTTTCCAACCATATTATGTGGTTGTTGATAATACAGAACACTTCCATTATTTATTTCTTTATTCATGTATCCATCCATTTATTTATTTTCACTGCTTTTGGTTCTGTTTACCACTTAACCTTTGTTTGCACATGAGGTAGATTATTCGTAAGTTATTTGTAATAACAATTAAATGTACATGATATTGAAAAATACACTAATGAAGTCTTACATTTAGAATACTTTAATGCTTGTGAGGTTTGCAAATAATATTTTAAAAGTTATGTTTATCTAAGTGTACTTCATGTGCACAGGTATATATATTTTAGATTCATGTGCTATTCTTGGTAGCACTAGCCAAAGAAAAACTGTGGATATGTATTTTTACTGAGCTTCTCTTTTTAAAATCTCTTATCTATACTTAATATTTTATATCTTCTCTGTAACAATTTTCTTATTTCTATTTGTTTTAATATATACGAAATGGATTTTATGCCCCAGTATATAATAGTGCTAGCAAACTCTTACATACTTTAAAAATAAAAGAAAACATTTAATAATGACTTTATTTTTATACATCAAATAAAGTTTATTTATTTTATCAAGTTACAAATGAGAACCACATTATTATAAAAATACAAACAAAAACACAACAGAATGTAGAATTTCTCTAGAAAACAATTTTAAGTTGTAAAACATCACCATTAATGAAAAGAAAACAGAAATTAGTACCAGACTCAATTTAAGTACATTACTTAAAAAGTGTATAAAACTATTCTAATTTTATTTGGAGAGGTCAATTGATTGAAATAGATTGTACTAGGTTTCTATTTTCTTGTTGGGTTTTTCCCTTTAAGTGCTGGCAAGTATGCAGAGAAAAGGGAACTCTTTTGCACTGTTGGTGGGAATGCAGATTGGTGAAGCCACTGTGGAAAACAGTATGGAGATACCTCAAAAAATAAAAATGGATCTGCCTTTGACCCAGCAATCCCACTTCTGGGAATGTACCTGAAGGAAGCCAAAACACTGATTCAAAAGAACATAAGCAACCTTGTGTTCGTGGCAGCGTTATTTACAATTGCCAAGACACGGATGCAGCTCAAGTGTTCAGCAATAGATGAGTGAATAAAACAACTATGGGATATTTACACAAAGGAATACTACTCAGCCATAAAAAAAGAAAAAAACATTTAGCCTTTGAGACAATATGGATGGACCTGGAGAACATTATGCTAAGTGAAATAAGCCAGTCAAAGAAAGACAAATACCATATAGTTTCACTCATATGTGGAATCTAATGAACAAACTGAACTAAAAAGGTAAGTGAGGACAGACTCATTGATGGAGAGCAGATGACAGTTGGGACGGAGGAGGTTAAGGGTTGGAGGGATCGAGCGAAAAGGAAAAAGGACTCATGGACATGGACACCTGTGTGGTGATTTCTGGGGAAAGGGGATTATAATGGAACTAAAAGGTAATGTAAAATAAAATAAATAGAGCTAAGAAAGATTTAAATATATATGCATTGTATTATATATATATATATATATATATATGTATATTCACACATGTATTTTAGTAGGACATAACCTATGTTTTGTTACCTTATTAGTTCATTCTCTTCTTGCTGTGCATAATTAAGAACTATCTTCAGCTACATTTTGTTATTTGGAAATTACCATCATTACAATTTATAAATGTTAACTTAATAATAAATGCATATGACTTTATACATTCTTTATATCCTGGATATTTTTGCATGGATATCAAAAACTTTCCAGTGTAGTACCTGGTAGCATATTTTTGCCATTTGGCTCCCATTAATCCTTGAGAAACTTGGGCAGTTTAAACAGATATCACAATGACATAGTGTACTTTAGAATTTGGGTATTAATTGCAATCAATTTTGCATTTTTTCTCAGTAACCAAAAGAAACGAAACTAGCTAGAGAAGAGCCAGCGTTTTCGAGGCCAGCAGCCTGGGACTTCTCCTTGAGTCAGGGTCACCCACTGTGGTGATGCAGTGTCAGCACAGGGCCGGTTATCAAAACAGAGCTGTCACAGGTGAGATGCTTTAAAATAGAACCTGAGCTGAATATGAATCAGGTTTTCCCTTATTGTGGAAAAATATAAGAGTAAATCTCTTTGAGGCCAAGATTTGAGTTTCCACCAATAAAACATGGAGGAGTGGTTCAGAGGACATTTGAAAAATGTCTTTCTTATTTATAACACTAATCTACTAGTGTTAATATGCCTACTTACCAGCATTCCATTAATGAAGAAAATGAAAGAACTCAAAGACAACATTTTTAAATATTTATAGTTAACTAATGGAATAAACAATAAATACTTTGTAAAGGTTTATATTGAATCACAATAAAAAGCAAAACTAAAAACAAACTATTGTACATTTTATATATCATTTCCATTGTTATAATACTTGCCATTTTTTTTTCTTACTCAATTAAATCATACAGTCAAACCTGGGTTCTCCAACATCTCGCATCCCAAACGATTTGGTTCTTGACCAAGTCGTTCACAGGATAAATTGTCTCAGTTGTCCAATAAAAGTTTGCCTCTTGACCTGACAACCCTTTCATGCTGATACTGTATTTTTATTTGGGAAAAATTATTTGATTTTCAAACAAATCACTTCTTGAATAGCCTTCCAGAATGAATTAAGTTCTAGAACTGAGGTTCCACTATAGTGATAACAGTGATAATCAAAGAAATTTCCCAGAGTCAACTTAGAAGCCCGAATTATAGGTTCAAAGAGATAGTAGTGAACTCATTTGAACTTGAGCCCATTTCTTATGAAGATAGTAGTTCTAAATTCAATACTCTTCATTCCCAAATCAAGTTTATTTTGTTAAAGTTTTTAAAAAAGCTATGGCATGTTATTCACAGTATGTGCCTTTTAAGAAATGTGAAATTATTCTGAGCACAGAATTAAAGGAGTTATGTTCAAGTTGCCAATTTTGTCTTCACTGTTTTCCTGTAGTGATTTTGGAAAAATAATGTAAAATTTCTAAATTTGTATTTATTTTTGTAATGTGAACGTAACATCTTTTTAACTCAGATGATTATTTTGCAGTGCAAATAAAATGCAGTACATAAAATTCTACTGATTAGTATAAAAAATCACCCAATTATCACTACTATGATTATTAATATTATTGTTCCCATTAGTTGTTTTTCGATCTTACAATCCACTCAAGTTATATATAACTACTGTATTTTGAAATATACATTTAAGGCATGGTAATTGCTCATTATAACAGGTAATGTGGGAAAGAATAAGACATATAAATGAAACTGCAGGGTCTGATTCAAGAGAAACAACCAGGTGATAGGTCACAATATGTGAGAAGAGAATGTTATAATCAGTCATAAATCACATCACAGTCAAGTCAGAAATCAGTAAATTTGATATGCTTTTTACTTTTACCACAACTAATTTAGAAATTGAGAAAAGTTGTAATACAATGAAATAAGGAAACTCGGCAGTCTTGCGCATAGCAATGCGCCTACTTTATAGCACATTACTTGGTATATAAAAGGTAGTCAATAAGAAATATTGACTAAGTGAATAAAAGAGTCAATGAGTGAATGACTGAGTGTACATATAAACCCATAGGCACAAGTAAAAACAATTGGGTAATGCAGAGCCTGAGAAACCATCCTTAGTTCCTCTTTCTGCTATCCTACTCGCATCCAATCAGAAATCCCTAATTATTCTACTTTGCATCTCAAGAATCCATGAATGTATTTCCTTTCTCAATGATCTTGATTGACATAATTATTTTTCCCTATATCATGGCAATGGTTTCCTAATTGATTTTATTTTGGCTCCCTGTTCTATTTAACCTTTAACATGCACTTACCAGAGCGCTAATAAAATGTTCTTAATATGGTGTTCATCATTTAGGTTATGCCTATGCATAAAATCTCCCTACAACTCCTCATAAGGAATCCCAGACCTCTGTACCTTTCACTCAGTCATTCAAACATTATCTCAGCCTTTACCCTCAACTTCCTGACCCCATTTTCCTATCAGACTCTAGATCAAACTGCTTGCAGATTTGCAAATCAGCTCTCCTATTCATTTCTTTTGCCACAGTATCTTTCTCTTTTCCTCATCTTACCTTTATTCTTTCTAGGGTATCCCCAAACCATTCTTTAAAAATTAAGGCAAATAAGGGGAAAGGAGTAGATAAAGAACATGTGTGAATGACCCACAGACACATCCAATAGTGTGGGAATGGGCTGTGGGAGCAGGGGTGATGGGACGGGATGAGGAGGGCAAAGGAGGAAATGTTGGTACAACTATAATAGAATAATAATAAACAAATGATAAAAATTAAGTCAAATAGTACATCCATGGATAACACTTAAATATTTCCCGAATATTCCACAAACTTTATTTTTAAAATGATAAATGCTAGTAACAATTACTGATTTACAATATCTTTTGCCTTTTCTCTAAAATGTAGGGATATATTAACTAAAAAATACTAAATACTGCTCAAGCAGTAAAGCATCATTTAAACAAAAAAAGACATTTAAAATAACAGATAATATCATATGTAATTTCTAAAATAAATTAATCTCAGTTTTTCATGTATAGCCTTCAGGATATACATGAACAATCAAACATTTCTAGTAAGCTCCAGATCCTGTGGTAACACCTACTGTGTCACTCACTCTGTAGGATGTGACAGACTAGTGACGTGATCTATTACAACCTCATATTTTTCAGCAGTTTAAAGTTCCTGATTCACATTCTAAAACCATGCTTAGTTACTGGTTTTATAATTTTTATCAAAAATATCTTTCTAGTTTATTTCCTGTCTTCCAATCTATCCTGATTTAAAAATGAGACAAATCGTATTTTTGAAGGTATATGAAGTATCTGTGAGTAATGAAGAATTTCAAGTTAAGTGAATATATTTTATGATAATTATTTTATTGATGTCCATATGTATATTATTTGTGCTAATTTGATGGGGCTGATAACTACATATGTGTTAAGAAGCTGTCAATGGTGTTTTCTGAAGAGGTGGGTTATGTACCCTCTATGATATTAATATACATAAGTCAAAGAGAATGAGGTGCAGGAAAATAATGGCTAAGGTTGGATACGGTGCGTGACTTAAGAGAATCACATGATTGTTTTTAATCAAAGACAATGATTTGTCCTCATAAAGAAAAACAAAAATCTCATAATCAATTAAAAAGCTTCCCAAAGACATGTTTATGGGGAGAAAGTAGTTAAAATATATAGGATACAAAAGTACAAGATCTGGTCTACAGACTCATGACAACTAACACGGACATATTAAATGTAAAATAATGCTATAATAATATCAGCTTCTTTAACATCTATCACCGGCATCATAAACAAAAAGAAAAAGAGTAGAAATAAAAAGATGAATTAACAAAACAAGAATTGTAATTTAAAATGCCAATAATCTGAACAACCAAAGTCAAAATTAAATCTGTTTTCTGTTTTGAATTTAAAAATCTAAGAGTGAAAACATACTTGCGAAAATGGCATACAAACTTAAAATCAGTTCACTAACACTACAAAACACTTTAAAATGTCATAGTAAAAATGTATTAAAAGAAAAATTGTCAAAAATGCATAAAATGTAATGTGGTGAAGATGCTACCTCACCAGAAATGATGCATTAGCAGTGGAATAAGAATGACATACATGTTATACAATTTCATTACCATGTTAGAATAATAGTGAATAATCGAAATATAGTGAGAAAAGAGGATCCAAGTTTCTTTAATGCAGGTAAAACATACAGGCTTTATCTGCTTGGAGAAGACTACAAAAGAATGAATTCTATACAAGATACTTGGAGGCAGACACCAGTCTGTCTGGCTCTAACATCCCTGTGCTCACAAACAGCTACTGATTATATGATGTGAGGCACACAGGGATCTTGAAGGCTGCAGTCCTGCTTTCTCAGGGTTCTTTAAACCTTCCCGGAACCTCCTGACTCTTCCAGAAACCACTATCCATCATTCTGCCTGCACATCAGACACAAATAAGAACATACATTTTCTGCATATTTCTAAGAGTTTACTATTAGATTAGATGAATCATGGATCAGCCCAAGAATTAGGAGCAAGCCTCAGGCCTGCTTGCTTGCTTGTTCGTTTTCTGCCCATTTATCATTAAAGTATTAGTATACCACCTCCAAAGGAAATGCTCGGGTTATTTTTTTAATATTAAAAAAATATAAAAGGTTGGGAAACATAGTTTTTTCTTATTTGGGGTAAGTTGAAGTTGTAGAGTGATTTTGGGTTTTTTTAAAGCTTTTATTGTATTAACTAATTTAATAAACTTTTAGACATTTTGGTTACAGTACATTTTGTGGTAGCAAGATTACATTTATAATTGATATGCCGTTAATAACAATTTTTAAAAACTAAGGTTCATGTTGATCTTTTTTAGATTATTTAACTTTTACTTCTGGAATAATTAAAACTAATTTTGAAGTTTTATTTTAAAAACTTTTTCCAAATTAAACATAAATAGGATCCTCAAAATTTATAAGTAGTATACTAAAAATGAGTGATTTTTAAAAGATTAATTTTGACATTTCATTTTAGTTAGGATACTATTATTTTAAACCTTTTTTCAAATAAAACATAAATAGTATGCTAAAACTTATACTTATTTATGTCTTATTTGAAAAATGAAAAACATTTTCATTCAGGTTTCTTCTTTTTTTTTTTTTTTAAGATTTTATTTTTATTTATTTTTAGAGTGAGGGGAGGGGAGGGAGACAGAGAGGGAGAGAAACAGCAATGTATGGTTGCCTTTCACATGGCCCTCACGGGGACCTGGCCCGCAACCCAGGCATGTGCCCTGACTGGGAATCGAACCGGGACCCTCTGGTTCCCAGCCCGCACTCAGTCCACTGAGCTACACCAGCCAGGGCTCATTCAGGTTTCTTCTTGATAGACTTATGTAGCTTTTAAACACATTCCTCTCTATTTAAAGTAGGAAATTATGCTATTTACTATCCTATTAGTCTTATGTAACTCGTGACAATGCCTGAAGGTACTTTGTTCCTCCAACCACTAACTTAAATCTTTTCATTGGTTGTAGGAAAATATGGCGTATAACCTTCAGCCCATATTATATCCTGCAGGTACCTGAAAATGTATCCAATTTATTGATAAAAGCATGGACTGTGATTTATCTAATAACATATATTAGCATTTATGCAATGCTAACACCTGATTTTCTTGGTCACTTCCAAAAACTCTGAAAATAATTGTACTGTTATTGAAACTTTCCATTAGTGTGCCATACGTGATATCATGGAGTTCATACATTATGCATGTTTAAGCTTAAAATAGATAATATGAATAGAAAGTATTTAAAAAATTAAGAATATTATAATTAAATTAGATGCCCAATGAATAAGACAACAGTATGTTCACGGAAATCTGACTGGCGAACAAGCAGGTGAGTCCTTCTCTGGCTGGTGGGCTGGGTGGAGTATGGAGGGTTGGGACTCAGTGATAGTCTGTGTGTGTTTGTGTGTGTGTAGTTTATGAAATTATTAGTCTTATTATGTTTGGTTAGCATTTGGTATTTAGTACGACTTGAATACAGATTTCTGACCTGACAACTTTTAAGTTAATTCTTTTTTAAGTCTATGATAGTTAAACCAATGTTGCTGAATAGAGTTCCTTTACCCACTCTGAATCACTCATCTGTTAATTTGTCAAATAGAATTATTGATTGGGGGAAAATTTATGATATATGGATACATTTGTGTATAGATTGCTATGAAGGCAGATTATAACATTGTTTGGTCTCTCATTCCCATTCCAAAAATATTTTAATTATTCTCTTAAAGAAAAGACTATAAAAGTGCATGACACATAGGCTAAGGGTATTGACATTTTGAGTGAAAATACATAAAGCACAAAATGTATAAACATGCCAGAAGAGTTATAAATGATAGTTACATGTCATCATATGTTTGTCTAAACCAAACGAATGTACACCACCGAGAGTGATCAGTGATGTCAACTTTGGAATTTAGGCGAATGTGATCATGCCAATTGTAACAAATGCACAACTCAGATGGTGACTGTAGGTATTAGGGGGGGCTCTGCACCTATGGAGCAGAGGTTATATGGAAAATATCTGAACATTCCTCTCAATTTGCTGTGAATCCAAAACTGCTGTAAAATGTTTGTCTTTAAAAATGTAAATTTTGCAAATAATAAATTTTAATTCTCTGAGACTTCAGTTTACCAGAAGTACCAATGCACACAGCCATGGCTCACACTCCTCATGACTCAGGAATGCCCTGTTTCTGAAGTTATACTTCCACAGTATGCCTGTCTTACATCACTTTTTACTGAAATGCAGATATCTCTGACCATCCAGTATGAGGCTATATTACAAAGGTATTTTTCAGAAGTATTTTCAATATGAGGTTGTGGGAAAAGAATGATACATTGAAGTCCATAGAATGTTTCTGTTGACTATTTCAGATGAGATGGAATTCGAGATTTTCCTTTGAATTTCTCTAATATAAAAATAACAACATACAGAGATAACCATTGCACAGAACCTTCTTTGGGTATAAACATTTTTTTCAATTTTTGTTCACATAACATTTTATAAAAATGTGTATCTTAGACAACTTGGTTTTTCAATCATTGTTCCTTTGTGTGTACTACATGTGAAATATACAATTTTAGATAAAATGCATTTCTTTTATTTCCTAAAAAAGCACATATAGTCTGTTTGTGTGACATTCATAGATATTTCTTCAGCTTCACTCAAAGTGTGTGATTTTTTTTCTTTGAAATCTCATTCTTCTTTCATTTTGTAATTATTTGGGTTCAGGACACTGATAAATTGAATTATTTGATTCTTTCTCAAAACTGAAGAAACATTTTTGATCTTAGGAAAGATAGCCGCCTGACCACATAGGATGTTTCATTTGCAGTCTATGGAACCCATAGTCTCTGGTGTGCCTTTCAGGTCTTAACTTTCTGTAATGCCATGCTCGCTTGTACCTTATCACAATCTTCAACTAACCGACTTTATTTTTCCTTGTCGTGCTTGCAACTTAACTAACATAAATTTTATCATTTGAAGTAGATGTCAAGCATTAGTTTTTTTTGACTTACCAGCTATGCCAGGCAAATATGAGGGCTAGAACCTGAACTTTTGTTGTAGGAATAGACTGTGACCCACTTAGTACCTTGCTAAAGTTAGACTTTCTTACCTGCGTTATACATAATTTAAAACCTAAATTTAAATGCTAAGACAAACAAACATAACGTATGTATGATTGCATATATCTATTTGTGTTTCAACTTAACTTTACCAATATAAAAATATTGACATCATTTTTGCATTATTTAAATTTAATTTCAAATGTAGATTAAGAAACATCATTTGAAAATGTAAATATATACAAATTCATGTATGGATAAGACCTGTAAAAGTGCTAATATTTACTTGAAATATTATGAGTTGAACCGGGTCTCCTAAATGATATACTAATCTCATCACCTGTAAATATAAGCTTACTTAAAAATAGGGACTTTATAGATGAACAAGATGAGGTTATTAAATAGGACTTAATCCAATGGTGTCATTAAAGAGAAAGTTTGGACACAGGTATGGAAATGAGAAAGGGAATCTGAGGTGAAGATACCTGAACGCCATCTACAGGCCAAGGAATACCCACGGCTACCAGAAAGCAGCAGAGAGGCGCAGGACAGAGCCTCCCTCCCAGCAAGGAACCACCCCGACTTACACCTTGATTTCAGATCCAGCCTCCATAACTGTGAGATAATAAAGTTTTGTTGTTCAAGCCACCCAGTTTGTAGTGGTTTCTTATGGCAGCTCCAGGAAACTCATATATAAGCTAATGTTAAATAAATTTCCTAAAAATGGGATGTAGACATACAAAGCCTAAGAAAAGAGATTATATTACATATAATTTGCATGTGCATTTAGTATACATTATTTGATAAATTACATACAGTGTGTGGTGTATTATATGTAGTGTATGTATTATATATATATATATATATATATATATGTGGACATATAGGTATATATAAAGTGACATAATATAGCATACAATGTAATCATGTAGAAACCGAGGCATTAAAAAACCCTTAATCTCTTCATAATAATTTAGCTAATACTAAGTGGCAAAGCTGTTACTGTCTTCATGTGGTACAGTTTCAAAGGCTTCCTTCTCAGCGACCAAACCATCCCTGACCCGCTTCTCTCCTTAGGTGAGCCGTCACTCAGCCAGTTACTGCGCAAGAAGAAATTTATAATGCTGTTGATGTAAATTCTGTAACAATCTGTAAGAGAACTTTTTCACTGCTATAGTCCAATAGATCTATTTCCAAATTTTTTCACCCCATGTGAAATAGCAGCTTTGTTTATATTTAGGTGATTCCTTCAACACAGTTCTTGATCAACAAATGCTTTTGAGACATTCCCTAATTGATCGTCCCTAATTAATCTAGTACACCAGTGAAATTACTTTGCATACATTGTCTATTAACGTGAGCTCAACTATTTCTGAACAAAATCAGGTTTGTGTGTGTGTGGGTGGGTGTTGAGTCTTCAGACCAGTCTGGAAAATAATCATCTTTATTTCCTGGAGCTTGTACCAATATTTTAAATATGACACTTCTTATTCTACTACTTACATATTAGCATTCATTTTGGTTATCACTACATGTTGTTAAAAAGAACACATTTGTGGAACGTGGGGGTGGCTGGGGTGGGGGGAATGGTGGGGGAAATGGCGACAACTGTACTTGAACAACAATATAAAAAAGAGAAAAAAAAGAACATACATCCCACGTTTTAACTGCACTATTTGTAAATACGGTAAGTCTCACTATACTATCTTCTATTAAACTTTGATTAAGGAATAACAGGACAGGAAATCTAATCTTGAAAAGTAAAATAAGACAATTAACCTTCAGCGCTGTCAGGTCGCAGCTATTAACGGTTGTGTGTGAGCCAAGAGTATGTCCCTGCTCTTCAGTGAGCTCTTTCTCAGTGGCGTCCTCTAAGTCCAGGATCAGCCATGCTTCACATCAAGCAAATGTGACATTTTAATATAAATCAACATCTATTTTTATTGACACCGTACATGTTGGTCACAGTGTTTAGGAGCCGCTTGTCAATTAATGAATTGATTTTTTGGTACCCTGTATGACTGAGCCTTGAAAATGGTGTTATGATTATCTAAACTGTTCTATTTGAATCTGAGGAATCTTAATACAAATATTGCTTTGGAAGGGCTAAATTGTGTTAAAGAGTACTATTTAAAACTTAAAGTCATTTAGCGTTCTGTAAATTGCACAATTAAGAGCATAACATGAAAAACACATCAAAGGTATTAAATTAATATTTGTGAAAGGAATTTAAATGAATTTATTATAATGAAATGTAGGCAGAAAGCAAAAGAGAAAGTGTTCATGGGAAGTATGATATTAATTCATATATATATAATTATTCCAAGAACTTTGGTACAGAAAAAAATAAATATGTAAGAAAATTTTTATTTTTTAGAGCAATTAAGTATATAATATTAAAGAAATGTTCTACTTTATATAATATTTTCTTTCTAAAATGAAGCACTTTGACACATTTATAAAATGTAGTAACAATAGTTGGGTAGATAAATAGGAAGTTTTAGAAAATAGTTAAAAGTAGTGAATGTAATTATTAACAAAATCAAAAAGAGAAAGTTTATTATTGCTTAATTGGGCTCTATTTTTGAGTTATTTTCTTTTCTACAGTACAAGCACCGTGTTAAATTGATGAGTGGTACATTTGGAACATGTGATGCATTTTAAATTAATGCATCCTCTACTGTTGGCCCATATTTATCTCTCTTGTGGAGACAGAATTCAGAGAACAGTTTTCTTAATCCTCAAGTATACTAATTTACAAGTTGGATTTTATTGCTCCTTGCATCTAAGCAGCACCCCTACGTGACAATTAGAAATTACATTCTCTCCTCCATATCAAAATGACCACCACTCGCACTCCTTGCCTTTCTTTTCTGTTTCCCATCCAGGAACATGCTCTTTCTTAATCTGCAAGTTTATAAGGCACCCCTGTAGTTATTCTGTTATTGCTCCCTCAGTTTCCTTTCAGCAGTTTTAAAATTTTACGTTTCACACTCTACCACAGAAATCAGTATTCCCCAGGTTGGAAACACAAAATCAAGTTGCTTTTAGCTACTCAGAAGGGTGTAGCTTAAATTTAGCAGTCTTTGTAGGGCAGTGGGCCAAATACTTGCCACCTGGAAGAGACAAATAGAGATCTGAATATGTAACCCAGTTAAGGTCTGGCTGAGGTTCAGACCTCATGCTGTGAACAAGTGTTTTGTTTCTTTTTTTTCCTGGATCTCCATATGCACCTACTGGATAAATATTTCCTTTGTGGTCAGGACAGCTGGTCTTGTTTGCCTCAGAATAACAGCTCGTGCACTTTAGGAATAGTATACTGAGACTTTGGTGTACATAGCAACCCTAATTATTTAGATAACCAAGCATGGAATTTCTGTCTCAGACATGAGCTCTTAAACAAGACCACTGTTGGTTCTTCAAGAAAACTGCCTAAATTACTGACTCATTGTTAATGTGAAAAAATTAAAGCACTGTTCCCCAAACTGGGGATCATAGAAATCATAAAGAAAAGACTGTAAGAAACATATCACTAACTCTGGTTCTAGATAGAATACAGAGCAGTCTCAATTCATGAACCCAAGCAGTGAAGGGAAACCACAACTCTAGATTTCTGCTGGCTAGTCATATCGTATCCGTGCCATTACTAATAGCTTCTTGCTCTACTTGGATTAATAAAACAGGGTAGGTGGGCCAGGCTCTACATAATCTCAGGGTCAAAGCTATTCAGATCTTTTGTGACTGATGGAATTTATTCTTTCAGCATAGTTCAGACAATTGAAATTTCTGGTTCTGAAGCATTCTACAAGACTATTAATTGTTGTTTTCATCATGGTGGATATAATGCTAGCCCACTGCATTCCGTCCAACATCTTATATATTTTTCCACAGCCGTTCCCACATCAGATGATTCTCACGATGACCCAACAACAGTCAGTTCAAGAAAACCTTGCAATACAGTACACCTCTCACAACAGAGAGAATGACCAAAAGAGAGAATTGAAAGAGTACATAGACAAATATACAATGGTCCGACTGCTAGGAACATACAACCTTGACCCACACCTCTGTAGCAAGTAGCTTGGAAGCTAAATCACTACCCCTACAGCAATGAGCCAAAGAGGACCAGGGCTTGGTAGATCGCTTCTGGCTTCCCTAATCTTTGCCGCTGCTTTCAGGATCAGCCAGAGAAAACCAAACATGCTCCCTAACCATTCACACAGAATTCTCCACTTCTATGTAGCCTGCCCCGCAACTTCCTTGTTCCACCTACCTCTCATCAGAGCATGCCTGAAGTCTTTTTCCTCTATAAAGTTTTTAAGCTTCCCCACCTGCTACTGAGTCTCTGCCAAATGCAAATGATGGTGCCTGACTCCCTCAGTGTAGCAAAATCTGAATAAATAGCTTTGTTTGCCTTATTTGGATGAGGTTTGTTTATTTCTGAGTGGAAGGATGTCATTTTTTATGAAAAACCTAACACATATGAAGAACAGTAAAGACGTTTTTTCTAGCACTGTAAGCTGAAGCGTTCTCTACCTCATAGTATATTCAACTGTGACATCAGAGCTAAAAGCATTCGTTTTACAAATGATATGGAACGTCATGTCCAGGCTTGCTTTATGCAGACGATAATGAAAGAATCAGAAAATATGAGTTGAAACAAGAAATAAACACCTATGTTGTAACTAGATATTAAGTAATTGAACAGAACGTGAACTCTGTTCCCACCTGATAGGACAAAATGCCATGAAACCCTTACTCTGGATTCTTGGAGTGCAAGTTCTTGCTATCAAAATCAGCATGGAACACAGAACTTCAAGGAAGTCTCAAGTGAGGCTAGAGAGATCAGGAGGCATAGGGAGATATATCCAATAATTTACAGACATTTTTAAAGATTTTAGTAATAATGTACACTTCCAAAACTGAAAATTAACTTGGTCTAGGTCCCAGCGTCTTCTCCCTTGGAAAAACTTTGGTCAACTTCCAACCCTGTATCTGTTCTTTTCAGCCTTGACTTCTCTGTGGCGTGGAAAACTCCGCTGATGTCATGAGCCCTGCCAGGTGGAAACTGCATCAGGGTCTCCGCTACTTGATGATTTCTGACTCAGTGCAAAGCTCTTTCTAGTGCGCGTGACATTCCAGGGAAGTGTGGACTTGTAAGAGTGGAACAAATTTATGTGTCTGATATAAACCACAACTTCAAGTAAAAGGATAAAAACTATGGGTAATTGCATAATTTGCATAACTCAACAGTCTTTTTGAATTAAATTAAGTAGAAATTCTTTTCTGTCCAATGTGTTCAGAGTTATGTAACATTTGTCAGACATAACTTCTATGTATCACCAAGCTTTTTCTAAACCAAAAAGTAATAGGTTTTTCCACATCCTTGAATACTCCTCACCCCGTGAAAACCAGATATATGTGTCTAGTGAACTTAATCCATGAGCAGTATTACACAGATCTTTTCATTTTATTCCTGAAGTATATTTGAAACTTAAGAATAAGTTATAAAGCCACAGAATTTTGAAAATATGTTCCTTACGTATAAAGGACCCATAGGCCAAGGCAGAGAAGGGTAGGATTAAGGGTTGGAGGTGGGGGTGGGTGGGGCAGAGGAGAGTGGTGGGGTAAAATCGAGACAAAAGTGTACTTTAACAACATTAAAAAAAAAGAAAAGTTTTGTGCACAGCTATTAAAAAAAGAAAATATGTTATTTAGATTTAGGAATAAATGGATATCCTATTTATAAATATGAAATTCAGTGGAATCCAGCTTTTCTAATTACTTCTTATGTGCATTTCCACAATGAGTAAAGCATTCAAATTCTTTGTAAAATGTGATTAAAGATTATGAACACATTTTAATATCGTTGAATCATTTTAAGTTAAAATGTTGAAAATACAGTAATTTCTTAATACATTAACATTGATGCTATGTAGATATCCTAAAAAATGGTTATTGTATTTTTTCATGCTTTACATTATGCTGAAGACTCTTGGTATTCAATCAACAAAATCATCTCCTTTTTTATATACTTCAAATGCTGCAAAAAGAAAGGAATTGAGAAAATTCTCACTCTGTAAACATTCACATTAATTCTTATCAAAATAATGATTTTCTCATGCTGGAAAGAACATTAGAACCAAAAGCCAAATAGTGAGGAAGAGTATAAATGCCAGTTTACATGGCTGATTTTACCATTAATAGTATTCTGATTGCTGATTACATAAGTTTCGGTTCCATCTACTTACATTCTGTTTTTAAATTGTAATGTATACTCAATTCAAAAATAAATCTATTCAATATTCAGGCCAGGTATTGTACATAGAATATTTAACTCTATGTCTTATCAGTATCAGAATGAATTTTAAAGTGCCTCTCACTGATGGTACTTTTCTTACGTTATTAGAATTCAGAGATTTATCCTGTAGATAAAAACCCCTGAAAGTGAAAGGCACTACCAAAGAGGGTCTGGGAGGTGAGGTAAAGTAATCACAGAGCAGGGAACCCTTGGAGAGAGTTGAAAGGACCTTTGAAATCATAACACTTTGTTACCGATGCTATCGCCTTGTAAGAGAGACAATAGAGGATAATGGGAGGGCATCAGGGAACATGTATGAAGGACACATGGGCAACGCCGAAGGGGGTGGGTTCAAGGGTGGGATGTGGGGATGGGTGGGGCTCGGACCATGGTGGGGTGAAAATGGAGACAATTGTACTTGAAGAAGAACAAAAAAAGAGATGTGGCTAGTGCCGTGGAAACTATTGCAACCGTGCCTGTCTCCAGTTTCTCTCATTATCTTACCGAGCCCCTTCAATTGACCCAATCTTGGCCCTCTCGGCTTCAGGTAGAACGTGGATGAACCAACACTATATTATCCCCTTAGTCAAAGTTACAAAGAGTCATGAACCAATGTTTCATGAGAATGCTGACATTTAGGGCCCATTTGAATCTTCTGAATTAAAACTGAGATGATTTAAACAATTGCTTTCTGGTTAACTACATTTAAAAAAATTCCCATAATGCCATTGCTTGATTTTTTGCTCTCAAATTCTGGTTATAAGTTCAATAAATTACAATAAAAACTGAATCAGTATGAATGTTAACCTTACTAATAGGTTTTCCCAGCTTTACACGGAACTGATCAAACCCTCTTCAGGCCTAGACCAAATGATGAGAACAGGATGGTTGCTTGGAAGGCAAAGGACACAGTTATGGAAGAAAGCACTCATGGCTCTGTGATTTGGGTCCCTTTTTTGATTTTCAAATTCAGTTTGTACAAGCAAAAAAATTCAGGCAAATCACAGGAGACAGCAAATTAACTGAGTTAAATATTTTCTTCTATGAGGCACATTTAAACATACTGCTTCCCGTTTAAAAGAAAATTAGAGGCATCGTTTCCACTTATGACGTGGAAAGACTCAAGAAAATGCATTTCCACTGTTAAAAGGAGAAAAATCTGGCTAAACTACAAAATTATGTTATCTGGAGCCCGTCCTACGGCAGAGAACCCGAGATAAACAAGTAAACTGAATTTTAAGGACAGCGGCCCTGCCAAGAGAACAGATTGCACCATTGGCAGAGGTGGCTGCCATACGGGTGAAAAAAGATAAAATCAGCACAACTTTAAAGAAATTCTTCAAAGCCAAATGTGGGTTACCATGTCAGTTTGGAATAGGTAATATCTCCAAAAACAAGGGGAGCTTGTACCTTCTCACAAGTTTTCATGAGGTATGGGCTTTATTCTGAGGTGACGAAAATATTCCAACACTGTAATTATGGCTGCGCATATCTGTGAATATTCTTAAAATGCATTTAGTTGTATACAATACCATATAATTGTGTAATAGGTGAATTATATCTCAATAAAACTGGTAAAAAAAACCTATAGGGTTGGAAATCAGGATAATGATTGTCAAGGGCTGCCTTAGTGAGTGTGGATTAACTAAAAAAGGAAACTCTTTTGGTAAGACGGAAATATTCCAAATTGTAATTGTGATGTTAGTTCTGAAACTGCAAAAGTGTGTCAAACTAGTGAACCTATATGTTTAAAAGGATTAATTTCACTGCATGTAAATTGCACCTCAATAAATCAGACTTAAAAATGGAGGTGAGTGGCAAATATAAGGGGAGCTTAAGATAATAGTGATGATTTGAAACAAGCAGAACAGAAGTTAGACTAGGTCTAAATTGCTTAAAAAATGATTTTTAAATGAATTTCAAGACTCCTTCTCAATGTACTGCATTTCTAGAATTGGACACAGTGGGCATTTTTTTAAAAATTGCCTCATCTGCTTATAGCCAAAGAGAATATAACCCCTCATATTAAAACATTTTTATTTGCTTTCAAAAACGTTAGTGTTTTGGGGGAGTCTTAGCAGGGAAGACTCAAAGTTTAGCTGAAGGGAGTTTAATAAAGAGATCATCGCAGACCTGGGAGTTCTCTCTCTTCCTCCACGTTGATCCCTGTCTGAGCCACCACTACTCACTGCAGCCAGAAGCCAGAAAATAGGGAGTCTGATGATGCAGTCTGTGGCGGCCAGGAACCCTTGTCCGATGTATCATTGGCAAGTATGTTCTCTCATACAGTTAGCCCCTTTTTGATTTTATTTCTCAATTACAGTTTACATTCAATAAGATTTTGAATTACTTTCATGTGTATAGCATAGTATGGGAGACCGTTCTGCGTAGCATGGGCCCAGCTCCCACTCAGACCGTGGAAAGTAACACGGACAGATGGGTTCTCCCGTGGGGAGTCAGGCCTGCATTGTACCTAGGCTGCTATGACACTTGCTTTTGCTAAAACTCCATCATCCTGGATTGAGGCAGCAAACGTTTACTGCACATCTTCAAAAAGTAACTTTCTAAAGTCTGTGCTAAACCTTCCAAATCTGGAGTGTAACCAGTTCAACCACTTTTCCCCTGGATCTGTGACATCCTTCTCTTTGACGTGATTAGCAACATTCTTTCCTTTATCTGTAAAAGGTAAACACCTACAGCGAACCCCTGCATAGTAAATGAGAAGCATCCTCCATGTAATGTGCCCAGAAAAGCAATAAAAGCCTGTCAAGGCAAGGATCGGGTACTCTCCCCTTGAGAGAGTGGCCTTGCCTTCCCCTTTCCTCCACAGGACTCGGTAGTCCTTGTGAATTTGCCTCGTTTCTCCGCGGACACGCAGGCTGTTGTCCGCATCAGCATAGTGGTCAGATAATCATATACTTAACAAAGTGTTATCCCCAATATTCCTATTATGCACCTGGCACCACACATAGTTAATGCAATGTTATTGACTATATTCCCCATGTCATACTTTAGGTCTCTTGCTATTTTGCGTTTACTTCTTAATCCCTTAAATTTTTCATCCATTTTGAGTTGTGTATTATATATTATATGAAGTAAGGATCCAATTTTATTCTTCTATGTGTAAATATCTAGTTTTTTTTCAAAAACTGTGATTGAAGATTCGAGCATTTCTTTACCGTGTGGTTTTGGCAACCTTGTCAAAAATCACTTTATCATGAAGTGTGGAATTGTTTCTCAGTTCTCCAGTCTTTTCTATTGGTCTATATGCCTTTTCTTGGAAACAATGTTTTAATTACTATATCTCATGGGGGTAAATCGTACCTGCTGATACCCGTGGGTTACCGCTGCCCGATGCGTGTGTGAATCTCATACCGAGACACACGGGGAAAGAGAGACCGGGGCCACGTGGCTAATTCCTCCCATCTCAGGAAAAAGCCCTGTCGCTTGCCCAGCCGGGGTTTTTACTAGGGGCATTAGCACACATTTACATTGGGTTGAGTATTCATGGGATTAAGCAGAACAGGGGTAAGATTACTCATTAGCAGGGCATTAGGATGTAAATTCAGGTCCGGTGGCAGGCAGGACCAGGTTAATGTAATATGCAGGGGTCAGCAAGCCAGAACTTTCTAAGATACATCTTATTAGAGATTTCCCATTCCACAGACATGATTCACACTTGCTCACACGGGAATCACACGGAGCTGTGCTCAAAACGTGTAAATTCTCAGAACATGCGTGTTGAAATCACTGCCACAACTATAGCTTTTGTAATATATTTTAACATCAATAAGTATTATGTTTCTGTCTTTGTCTTCTTGTTCAAGACTTCTTTGGCTATTCAGTCTTTTGTGGCTCCATTTAAATTTTAGGGTTGCCTTTTCTGTTACTTTAAAGAATGCCACATGATTTTTGCAGGCATTGTATTAAATCTGTAGATCATTTTGGGTAATTTGAACATTTTAACAATATTCAGTCTTCCAGTCCATGCACTTGGAATATCTTTGCATTGATCTCTGTCCTCTTAAATTTCTTCCATCAATGTTTCAGGATTACCAGTGTTCAAGTCTTCCACCTCTTCACTCGTTTATTCATAAATATTGTATTCACTCATTCTGTTGTTATTGTAAACAAGACTTGCTTCTTACTTTCCTTTAGGTAGTTTATTGTTTGTGTATAGAAATATGACATATTTTGCATATTGATTTTGCATTCCACATTTATTTATTTCGCATTCCACATTTATTTATTTATTAGGTTTAATAGGTTTTTGTGTTGCCTTTAACATTTAATATGTATATGATCATGTCATCTTCAAACGGACATGATTTTACTTCTTCATTTTATATTTGGGTCTGTTTTTGTTTTTGTTTTTTTTGCTAGTTGTTATGGATAGAACTTCCAGTACTTCGTTGAATACAAATTGTAAGAGTGTGCATCCTTGCCTTGGATCAGGTCTTAGAGGTAAAGTTTTCAGTTTCTCCAATGGCTGTGGAATTAGCTGTGGACATTTTACACATAACCTTTATTGTGTTTAGATGAGATCTTTCTATACTTACTTTGTTGGTACTTTTAATCATGAAAGGGTGTTGAATCTTGTCAAATATATTCTCCATGTCTTTTAGGTCATTTGTTGTTTTTTTTCTTTCATTCTGTTAATATTCTGTATCACATTGATTGATTTGCACATATTAAAGATCCTTGCATCTCAGCAATAAATAACATTCAGTCATGGTATATAATTATTTAAATGTGCTTTTGAATTCAGTTTTCTAGTATTTTGTTTAGGATTTTTGCATCTACATTTATCAGTGATATTGGCTGAAAGTTTTCTTCTCTTATAGTATTTTTGTCTAGTTTTGGTGTCAGACTGATACTGGCCCCATAAAATAAGTGTTCACTCTTCTATTTTTTGGAAGAGTATAAAAAGAATTAATATTAATATTTTCAATGTTGGGTATAATTCATCTGTGAAACCCAAAAAAAGTTTTTGGATATATTTTGTATGTTCTAGTATAATCTTGCAGTTTAACTTGAACATTTACATCTATATGCTCTAGTTTCTAATTTCCATAATTTTACTTCTATGAAAAATCATTTACTTTTGCCCAAAGTAAGAAAAGTTTTATACTTAATTTTGTAATATTAATTTCTACAATGTCAAGCTACAATTCCTTAAATAAAACGATTTGTTCTTTTAATTTAATAGCATTGTGAATGTTTCAATTTAAATGGAAAACTATTGGCAAAGAAATAAGTTGTGACCAATATCATAAATATACACCAATCTTTTATTAAGATAACCATTTAAATAAAGAAGAGCCCATGAAACTTAAATATGAAGGATGTAAATGAGCTCAATTTCAGAAAGAGCAAAATGCTATCTTTGAAATTACACTGTTATGTTTTGCAAAGGTTAAATGATCCATTTCTAAATGGTTCTTAGAAGATATACGAGAGGAGTTTGAAAAATAATAGAGGACTACTTTAAACAGCAAGTGAAAATTAATTTACCAAGTGCTGTGTGATGCAGGAAAGTAGAGAGGGGGGTCTAATAACTTTGCCTATTAGCAATAACTAGTAGGTTAATTTCTCATTCATTTTCAGAGTTGTCTCATTAATATCTTAATTAAATACATAATGGAATTTGATGAGGCATGATCAGCTCTTGCATCAAGATGTCTGTCTGTGCACAATTTGAAAAACTGAAGAAGAATTGTTTATTTGAAATATGAAGTGATATAATATTAGAATGTTTGGGAACTTGCCATTCAACTCTAGCCACACGAACAGCCATATTCTCTTTCTCCCCCCGCTCCCGCTGCTCCTCTTCCTCCTCTCCCTTCTCCTTCTTCATCTTTTATGATGTTGCCTCTGGTTTATTTGAGACATTGTAATCTCTGCGATTTACAACGATTCAACCTTTTGAGGGTGTCAATGATTACATTTTCCCTGAGAAACATAAAATAAAGGTTTCAGCGTAAAGCCAACTTAAAGTTGATTCTTGACCTACAATACTTGCTACCTGAATATTCTTGGTCAAAATAACAATTTAACATATGCAATTATTCAGGGTTAGTGACCACACTGGTATTAGGACAAATTGTCTTAAGGTTTATCCTTTGTTATAGTAGTTTCCATTCCCTGGCCTGGTCCTACTATAATATATACACTATCTGTGGCCTCCCAGGACTTCATAAGATCATTTAAAGTTTAAGCCGTAATGCATACATTGACATAGAGAGAACCATACTCCTTTATTTTTATCATTGCTAATGTGTATCTTTTCTCTTTTTTCCTTGCTGTCTTGGCTGAAGTTTTACCAATATTACTGATCTTGTCTTAGAATCAATCAGCTGTGATATTACTGATTTTCTTCATTGTTTTCTCTTTTCCAGTTGTCTTGATTTCTGCTTTAATTTTTTATTAACACATTTTCTTCTGATTTTGGGGGGTTTACTTTACCCTTTTTCTCCAGTTCTGTAAAGTGGAATCTTAAAGTAATTCATATTCACTTTGCAATTCTAAATATTTCTGAATTCTCAAACACAATTAGGTAATAAATTTCAGAAAAAAGATTGTGTAATGGCACATTAACAGTTAGTTGGAGAAAATACAAGATTTCTATGTTTCTTTTTTTCTTGATATATTTTTGCAAACAACAATTTCCTTGTACTTCGGTTTATTATTTATTCTGATAAATTTATTTTTTAAAAGTATTCCTCTAATATTTCTTCAAGAGTGTGTTGTTTATCCATTTATCTTTTTCTAATTAAATTGGGGTGCCATTGGTTAATAAGATTATATAAAGTTCAAGTGTACAATTCTTTGATAAATCATCTGCATGTTGTATTGTGTGCCCACCACCCAAAACCAAGTCTCCTTCCATCACCATATATTTGATCCCCTTTGTCCGTTACTACCCCCCACCCTTCCTTCTGGCAACCATATGCTGTTGCCTTTCTTGTCTAGTTCCAGTTCTAATTAGTCAGGTACTGTTATTTCAGGAATACCTGACATTTCTGTACTTTTATCCTTGTTTTGTATTTGAATTTTATCCTAAAAACCCATTTATTTAATTCCCTGCTCACTAAATGACTTTTTAGCTATGTTCTTTCAGGTACCTAAAAAAATCTATAGATTTGGGGGTTTCTATGATAATATTTTACCTTTTCTGATACCTACCTGTTTCTATGTTGCACTCAGAATCAGTTAGTTCTTATTTGAGGAAATGAAGAAATTTTTATCCTTCTTGTAATATTAGCTGTACTTATTTTAAAGTCTTCTCTATAACCAAATTTCACTGTTTAGGGTTAGACTTTTGTTTATTTCTATTTGCTTTTTGTGAGTGTTGTTACTTATCAAATCAATGGTGCTCAGGCTTATGAGTTCCTACAAGTGACTGAGCTCCTTATTTCCTCATTATGGATGCTGCGTCTACAGGTTATAGCATCCCTCTCATAATTCGACAAGAAAAACTATGTGAAGTTTGGGGTTACCAGTATTGATTTTCTAGAGGTGCCGACTTGCCTCTCTGACCCTAGTGCCTCTGACTGACATAAGCTGTATGCAAAGTGACTACTGGTACAAGTTATAGTAAGAGCTGCACAATCTGTGTGATTATTACAAGTTTTATATGCAGACAGAGTTTTGCTCCAATAGGGTTTTCATTGTAGATTCACCACATCACCCCATATGAATGATGCTAATAGATTTGATACTAGTTAATTCTGAGCTTGTTGCTTGCCCAAACTGCTCCTACCATGTTTTCCAAAATACTCTTTGGGTTTGGGGCCTTCTATATATTCTATCTTTCAGAGAACACTCAAAATTACTGTCAATCACTAACATAATTTCTTGAATTCCAGAACTTATTTATTCTTAAAATATGTTTTTATCCATTTACTGTGAGTGGGATTAGACTGTGGGATGTTAGACCGTGGGACTTTAGTTTGCCATCCTCAACTAAGGGTATTTCATATTAACTGTACAAAGAGAAATGATATAACAATTACAAATGATAGATTAAATAGAAAAAAAAAAACTAATGCTTAAGGTGAATAGGTGAAAGGTTTTTAGGATAACAAGTTTATAAATGCATGATATTGTAGATCTATTCCTGAACACTAGAAACATGCAATTATTGGAAATTTTAAAAGACAGTTGTACTTAAAGATAACAATGCTTGGGAAGGGTCAAATATGGCTTTAATGTTTCAAGTGTGCTGAATTAGGAGAAATTAACAAAAAGAAAATAATTTTCAGAAAAAGAAGTGATTTGACAATTTGCTATTGGACTTATATTATTTAGGAACAGGGAAAATCTTTAAAAATAGCACTGCAACAGAAACTGAAAAAGAGAGAAATCACAAAAAAGACCATTTAAGACACCTACATTTCATTTATCAACTTAGCAAGCAATACCAAGTGGCAGCCATGTTTGCGGCACTTGGCTTGAACCTGTGAAGACCAAAGTGTAAAGCCTCCTTTTAAAGCCTTAGTGTGCAGTGCTTGACATGAGCAAAGAATTCAATATTTAAAGCGCAGTAAAGTTGTTTGTACTAAAGATACTCAAAAGGAGCTATAGGATGATGAGGGAAGATCAAATAAGAGGTGCATCTAACAAACCGTAGTGCTTATGTGCTGAATAAAAAGTTTCTAAGAGCACATAATACCAAACATGAAACTGGAGAGAAGAAAAGAGAAATCTTACAGGCACTGAAAATACTGGGTCTCTCAGAAGAAAAGAAATAGATGCTATGAAAAGTGAATAATCCTTCAACAACTTGCAGGAAAATGTTTACAAGTATACACACAGAATATATGTGTATATATATATATATCTATATGTATATATATATATATATATATATATATATATATATATATACACATATACACAGTGTATATACAGAGTGGGGTAAAAGTAAGTTTACAGTTTTGACTACATGAAATGGTTTATTCTTGTATTATTATTTATTAATTATTGTATTATTTTCCACATGAACCTGCTTATAAACCTGCTTTGCCTCCACCATGTATATAGCCTGTGTATATATGTTTGTACATATTACATATATTATATGTAAATATATATAATTTGAGACTCTTAATATCACCAAAATTATCTATCCTACTTAAAATTTAGAGTAACAGGTTTTTAGATGAATTAGAGCATCTACTAGGTTTTTAGAATTTTAGACTTTAACTGAAATATGTCAGAAATCTTTGATCTTACTTTTGAAGATCAAGTCATAACATATCCCTCGATAAAGTCAGTTTCTTAAAGCAAAATTTTGTGCCATGTTGAGTTTTTTCCCCTACTTTAAGGACAAAGGAGTATTTTGATTTTTTATTTGTTGGTTTGGGTGCTTCTAACCACAGTTTCATTTGTCTTCCTACGTCCTTATTTTTAAGTTGGGAAGTCACATTCTACTGATTCAACCTAAATATTGTTCAAGTTTTACTTGAAACCTAGATATACAAACAAAAAAGTCAGTGAGTGAGATAAAATTCAATAGACTATGAACAAAGCAAGGAAACTCTTACACGAAACAAAGCCAGCAGATTCCTTTCTTTCTCACTATTCTCACTGCTCTTCAGAAGCAAAATGAATCCCCCCCCCCACCGCGTAACGGCATCTTCTATCTCCTAAATTCTTGATGCCTCTTTCCTTTCAAAAGTCTTTCTACCATTCTAATTCTATAAAGCACATAGCAGTGAAATAGTTATTTTCAGAAAGTGAAACTGAAAAGAAGGTCAATTCTGCCCATTCTATGTGTTTACTCTGAAAACTAAAGGGAATGTTTTAGATGTAACTAACTGCATAATTGTAATACGAAGTCAGTTACAGAACTACAGCACATACAAATACTTAAGACAGACAATAATGGTGTTCCTGGATTTTTGTTTTTATTTTCATGCTCATGTGAGGTCGAATAAAGAATTTTTATCCCCCAAACAAAAGTTTATTTTGTGATACAAAGTTCTAAGATTTAATATAAAAAAAAATTAAGGAGCAAGAATGATGAAGCTGATTGTAAAAAAGAATGGTAGGGTATGGTATACACAACTTTGAAGGAAACATCTTTCTGGCAATAGAAACACAGAAAATAGATATAAGTCTGAAAATGAGGTCAGCTATTTCACAAGTAAGGCCAGACTCTAGTAACAATGTCCTACAATAATTGCTTATTCCTAACAACTCGCATTTGCTGACCAAAGTGTGTGTTTACGCTTTTTTCCATAGTTTTGTCCCTGATTCATGACCTAAATACACTTTTATTTAGTAATTTTAAAAATATGGCTTACCCCTTTTGTTCAGAAATTTTGCAGAACTGTGTGGATACATGTTGTATAGCAAAAGAAATATTGCTACATTGAGTTTTTAGAGGTTTGATTAATGTTACTCTCTTTTTTCTTAAACAGCAAGCACAGCTTTTAAAAAAATAAGCACTTATCAAGAGCATACTGAAATTTATAGAACAATATTCACTGACTCATAAATCTAAGGACAGCATCATATATAATATTAAGGTAGAGCGATCATTTATATCTCATAATCCAACTATTTATCAAGTACTTGATTACATCATAATTAACTGTTTACTTCCTTGCTTTTCCCAAATACTTCAAGGTAGATCACTTTTATATCTATTAACATGTTATTTTCTGGTATAGCCATTTTCTTATACCTACATTGTTTTTTTGTAAGAGGATATTCTAATCACATAAAATATTCAGTGTTTTTATTAATATGGACAGACAGCTCCATGAGAAATTCATTGGAATAACTGAGCATACAACATAAATGCATTTTGGATTTTATTACTGTAATAAAATAACATTAATTACAACTTTAATCTACTTAATAATACAAATACATACACACATGTATTTGTGTGTATATGTACATATGTAAACACACTTAAATTTTGTTATATTTTTTTAAAATAGGGTAACTAGGTATTAATTTTACAAATATGAATAAAATATATTAAAAAATAGTGGTAGGAAGAGACATTTAATCAACTTAAAATGAGACTATGGTAAAAAGAGTATGGTAATAAAATAGCAGAATACTACAAAATGCTGCAAAGAAAAAAAACTCATTGTGATGAAACGTCAGAGAAATCTTCAGAGGAGTGGAGGCATTTGCATGTGTAGGAATAATGCAAATGTGAACGCATGTGTCCACAGGGAAGATGTAGGTATCTGTTTCTTAGTCCACTTCATTATTTCTTTCAATGTGGATAAGTTGAGAATTTTCCAAATATTTGACTTCTGATTTCCCATTTTATTTTAATTCGTTTCTCTCTGTCATTTTACTGTGAGCATTGAAAAAAAGACAAGCTGTTCCCTTAATTCTTTCCTTAGAAATATCTCCAGCTGAATATTCAGCTTCATTGGCTCACAAGTTCTACTTTCCACAAAACAGTAGGACACAAACATACTTCAGCCAACCTTTGCCATTTTTTTTTATTTTTTAATTAATTCACTTATTTTGTTGTTGTTGTTGTTCAAGTACAGTTGTCTCCACTTCCTCTCCACCCCTCCTCGCCACCCCAGCCATTTTAAAACAAGGGTAGCCTTTCCTTCAGTTCCAATAACACGTTCCTCATTTCCATCTGAGACGTCAACAACATGACTTTCACCATGCATACTTCTACCAACATTCTCTTCATGACCACTTAAGTATTATAGAAGAAGACTGAAACTTCACATCTCCTTTTCCTTCTGAGCTGCCATGGAAATTGTCCTTAACAACCTACTCACCGCAATGTAGGCATTTCCTGGCATGCACCAGGAACGTGAAACGTCTGAAACATGGCCACACCCTGCTCAGTACCAATTTTAAAGCCGCTTGAACATTGTTAGGTATTTGTTACAATAGCATCCCACTCTGGGTAACAATGTTCTTAGTTCATCTCAGCTGTTATAAGAAGCATCACTGATTAGGTAGTTTGTGAACAACAGAAATTTATTTCTCACAAATCTGGAGGCTGGAAGTCTCCATCATGGCACTGGAGTGATTGGGGGAGAAACTTTTCCTGCCTTGCAGACTTACAATACCCTCACGTGTACTAGGGATCTTTGTGAAGCTTCTCTTATAAGACACTAGTGTCATTTATGGGGGCCCTGCCCTCATGACCTAATCACCTTCCAAAAGCCTCATTTACCACCTTGACATCACCTTTGGGATTTAAGATTCAAAATATGACTTTTTTCCTGGGGTCAGCGACATTCAGACCATAGTAATGGGGGTACCAAATAAATGTATCACAAGCTAAATGATTAGCATATGATTTTTTTAAAAAGATTTAATCCATTTATTTTTAGAAAACAAGGAAGGGAGAGAAGAAGAGACAGACAAACATCAATGTGTGACAGATACGTCAATTTAGAGTTCACACCCTCCACTGCAGGGTTTTAAGTGATGGGAATGGAGCTGTACCACTGCAGGGGAAGCTAATGGTTGGATTGCAGACATTTGCGTTACAGAATCACGTTGTACAAAATGTTGTGAGGACACTGAGGCTGGGGTGATTGATACACATTTGTGGCAGTCTTAATGCCTCATATGGATAAGGGAATTTTAAAAAAAGAGATGCCATCTGAGGTCCCAATATAATAAGGCAATGATGTCATACTTGCTCTATCTTATGCCATAGGTCTTTCTGTAAAACTAAGTAAATGTGACATCATATTGTATTGCTATCAACTGGTGACAAACTCAGACTGCCACCATAGGAGTGTTGCCTCATAGAGACCTTATATGTTGAATAATATAGGTAGAGGTGACAGGCTGGAGAGTTCTGATGAGAATATGATAGCTCTGTGGCTGCTTTTCTATTCCTGGTTTTACTGACTAAAATCTCTTGTAACAAATGATTAATGATACATCTTTCCAATGGAGTACAGGTGACAGATTTCTCTACTAGGGAATTGGTGAAATGCGAGGTCAAGAAAAAGCAAAATGAGGAGGCAATCAGCCAGTCAAACGCTTTGATTACTTTTTGAAACTTCGTGAAATTGCAAACTCTTGGAGAAGAAGGTAATAATTCAGAGCAATTAAACAATCAGCTCTTTTCTGGCACTCGAGATGAAAACAGATCTAAATTTTAAACCAAAAACCACTGTGTAGCCTGTGGAGGACATTGTTGTTCATCTTCATGTCATCTCCTGATTGCTGGTCCTTAAATAAATCATTCATGTGTTATGGGAAGATAAATCTGGAAAGCAGGGGCTATCATATAAAAGAGCTTATTTTGCTGAGAAATACCAAAGATGCCTAGGCAATTCTTACTTGCCTGTATTCTCAGGTCAACTGACTTGAGCTATTAATTTATGTCTGGGCACTGCAGAATGAAAAGAAATGTTTGGTATGAATATTAGTCTGCAACGCTCTGTAGTGTTTGGTGTTTAGCAATATGTAGGTTCACAGTCCTTTTGTTGCTGCTGCCGCTGCTGTTGCTGCGATTGTAAGTGAGTGGTGGAGATTGGCGAGAGACGAGTCCATGTGAGGAAAGGAAACTTGCTCTGCTCTCACTGGCCGAGAAATGGAGTCCCTCCTCTATGCTTTATTTAAAAGACTCGAGATAGTGATCCTTCGCGGACCTCTTAGCTAACATTAGCTAACATGCTACAGGAAACGATAACATAAGAGAGACGGCCCACCACAGAAATATGGCTCCAGCAGATGGTGCTTGCTCTGTCACCGGAACAGACCTAGAGCAAAGACACCCAGACAGCATCCAATAAAGGGATATTATAGTAAGTGCCTGACAGATACTTCTCAGCAGTCTACAGGTCGTCAAAAACAAGGAATATCAAAGAAACTATTACAGTCTGCAAAAACCTAAGGGTTCAAGCCTAATAAATATAATGTGATATCACCCCCTAAAAAAAAACTCACCAAAGTGTTGTTTACACAAATGGATGTATCCTAAAACAAGAAGCTCCCCACATGCGCCAGACCTCTTACATGACCACTTTGTGACTATTTTTCTCTGTAAATATACCTGTGCTTTTTTGATTTTAGATTGATTTGATAATATCAATCAATATATAAAATGTTCCTAATGGAAGCAGAGGAGTATGGTTGAATGATACCCAATCATACTTATTCCAGGTCTGAGAATCACATCCAGTGAGAGTCGATGGCTCTAGTTATTGATTAAGATATACATATTTCCCTAGAATCTCAGAAATATAATAAATATGCGAGTGAGCCAATAAATTCATGATTTCTTCTCTTTGAGCTTGCATATTAAATAACATTGAGTTGGAATGTAAAAATTACATAATCAGGGTAAAGCTTCCAGTTTCATATTAAATTTTTAGTCACCATGTTTTAGAGGGATACACAAATCTGATTGATTTTTTAAATTAAAGGTGAAGTTGGTTGGTATAGCAGATTTATAGATAAAGTATAAGCAGAGGCAGGTCACCAAATGTGATTTACAATAGGACTCAGAATTTTACTGAGAGGTACACTATTTAGGAGCCAGTGAAAAAACTTTGATTGACAAAGGAGAGAGAAGATGCTGAGTTCATTATGGTATTTTTAATCTAGACTGTAACTTGTTCTAAGGTACTGGACTCATACTTTATATGAGACCCTCATGAAACATATTTATAGAAGTAAGAAGTAGAAATACTTGTAAGTAGACCAACAATAAAGAGACACGGAGTTAAAGCATGACCCTGATTTTGACCTATGACTCAAAAGATATCAACTGTGAAACCAATAATCAATCATATATTTCCGATCAGAATGTATGCATACAACAGTTTTTAACATCTCTATAACTGTTTTAATTTTTAAGTATTCTTAGTTATAGGTTAACATTTGCTGCTAATGTTTCTTAAATTTTAAATAAATATTCCTCTTTATAAATTTTTGGTTTAGAAATTCTTGAAATTTTGCACAATGGGGTCATGGAAGGAAAAAGAACAGAAAGTGACATTTCACAAATAATGTGTAGTGAGGCACATATTATCCTTAATAGCCCAAGAAAAAGAAAGATGTAAATTTAAGAAAGAGAAGAAGGAAGGAAGGAAGGCAGGCAGGCAGGCAGGCAGGCAGGCAGGCAGGCAGGCAGGCAGGAAGGAAGGAAGGAAGGAAGGAAGGAAACATAATAGCTATGTCACCTTGGTGACTCAGAAGCTAGTGGCTCAGCAGTTGAGGTGCTCTTGGGTAAGTTTGCCCTTAGCTCCCACTCTGTAGAGCATCATTCACTGACAGGAGAAGCCATGCTCATGAGCACACATAAGATGACCCAGAAAAGTTTAGAAAGATTATTTTGAGAGACTGCATATCTTATAACTGAGGTTATAGGAAAGAAGTTGTGGTATCCTGGTTAGTTCTATTATGAAGTCCTATCTGTAAACACAGGTGGGGAGGCTTGAGAAACCTATTGTAGATTGTACTTAATCACAGTGGTAAAAAATATTTTCTTCTCTAGGCTCTACAGAAAATATATTGAAAAATGCCCTGATTCTTTAAAAAAAATGCTTCCCGATTACTTATATCTACAAGCTGCTGGGACAGATAATAGCTGGCCCATTTAATCCTTCATTAGTTTTCACCACCCCAATATAACTCTTCCTAAACATATTGTTTGGGCATGTTGCAAGGCATTAGAAACAGTTCTGGAAAAAATTTTACACATATTTAGGCATCATTAATAAACAACATTTCCCCTTACAGGTTGACACTTAGAATTTAAGCAAAATGCGAAATTAATGGAAGGGCCAACTGTAATACAAAATAGCTGAACCTGAGTCTTTTGCCAAGGTAAGGCTAGATTATGATAATTTTACTTGATTTATTTCTTTGTAACCTCACTCTAATTCTTACTGTTTGCGAGAGCCTTGCTGTCCTCCTGATTATATAGGAGCGGGGCCTGGGTGTGTTTTTTGGAAACTCTAGAGCACTCAGCATGCTGCCGAGGCCCCGGGCTCTTATCGCCAGAGCGGAAGCTGTCAGTTCTGAAACACTGCTGAGAAGGGGGCTCTCAGGCCAAAGGAAATGCAAAACAAGCACTTCATGGGGGAGAGGGGCAGGTTCTGCTGAAAACTTATTAACGAAGGATTAAGTGTATGTGACTAATGCTCTGAGTGCATAAAGTTTATTTACCACTCAAAAATATC